>JYDO01000011.1:12032-79161 GCA_001447755.1 Trichinella papuae | reverse complement strand
ACCACACAGCAAAGGATACAAAATCCCGACTACGACACAACCTATTAACAAGAAATACGATAAAAGAAAAAAATACTAAAAAAAAATTAGGAGCAAACAGTATAAAAAAAATTTAAAATAAAAATAATTAATTATTAAAATTATTATGCTAAAAATTAAACTATAGAATGTGAAAAATTTGCGACTACAAATTTAAAAAATTATCAATAATAATTGGGACATTATTTAAACTTTTTCCAATTGTCATGCTAAAATGAGACAGAAAATAACATTACCTGAATCAATTATTGAATAATTTGTCACTAAACTATTAAACTATAGTTACCGGAAATGAATTTAAGCTTTTACAACACGTAAAAAATATTTGAATAGTTCGCAGTACTGTAATCTGTTGATATTCAAGATGATACAATGAAACATTTTTTATATTCAGAACATTTCAATACAAAAAACAATATCCTGTTAAACTTCTCTTTTCATTGTGAAAGTTTAACATACTTTACATAATTCTGTTGATACATTTAATATTCAAACAAGCTTTAACTATGAAATGGAAAATTTGAAAAACCACGTGCGTTCAAGGAGTAGCATTACAACATACGACACTTAACTTAATAAAGCTTACAATTCTATGACAATAAAATCAAATCATAACAACCGTTATTGACTATAAATTTATGGTTTTAACATAAACAAACACTTCGCAGATATAAATATCTTCCTTTAAAAGAAAATGCAATAATGAAGCCTTAAATCTTTCATTGCCAGTTTTGAATCTTTCATATAAATCGTCTAGTTAGTACAGCAATGATACTTAATTATTTGGATATATGTACATAACAGTTGCTTTCAGTTAAATTTTATTATAACTTTTTTTACTAAAACTAAAATATTTTTGCTTATATTTTTCAAACAAATGCGGGGACAAAACAATGAACAGGAAGTGATGTTCAGTTTTATTAGTTGTTAGAGAAACTAAATATTATTTATAGAAATTAGCTCTGGCATAAATCAGCGTAATTTGTTTTAAAAAAACTGGAAAATATACCTCAAGTATGAAAGAAAATTGAATTTCTCATAATATTTTTTATCATGATTAACGGAAACAGTTAAATATAAGACGCGCCGTAAATTGCTAGTTATAAGTGAACCGTTTTGTGAAAATTGAAAAAAACTATTTGCTCGCTAGAGTTATCATCTTCAATTTATAAACATAATGCAAATTTTGCATGTATGCCCAGAACATCAAAAATGTATAAATATTAGATTTAATTTTCAATCTCCTTTTTAGGCCGTCATTATGGCTGTTTATGCATAGTTTTAGACTATGAGCAAAAATGAATGCATTGACAAAAGAAAATTCTAAATACCTTTGGATTTGCGCGTTTTGATGAATGAACGATTTAAACAACAATAATAAGAAAAAATAGCAACAATGTCAGTGTAGGAGATATAAATCGGTTCTGAAAATACCGTAACCTGCATGGTAGCCTTAGGACAGATAAATTAAGATTTTGAAAACTGAATATTTAAATGACTGAATAACAAACTTAAAAGTATAATTTAGAAAAAAATGTTAATTGCACTTCCGGAGGTTAGTTTCAACTTTGAACAAATTTCTTCTGCAGAATTTTAATTAAACTTTGTATTAGTTTAAAATTATGAAAATATTGCAATGTAAAAAATTTGCTGACGTAAATGACACAACAAAATATCTGTAATAGCTATAAAAAGATATATATATGCATAGCAAATGAATGAAGCAAAGCAAATTTCTCTGACTTGACCAGCGGATGTAATGCTCAAGTTGCAACTAAGAAGAAAAATTTTGTTTTTAAGCTTATAATTTCAAATATGCCAGTTGCTTTCTTTCACTTTGTGATTTTTTGACTAAAACGGCCATCAATAAAAAGTGAATGAACAATGGGCTTCCAACTTTTAGCAAGGCTGTTTTCCGAAAGCAAAAATGAAACTTTTTCATTTTACCACGTTTTTATTTTCTATGCTTAATTTCCTTCTGATTCTTCTCATCTGCTTTCTCATGAAATAATTCGAATTGAATATATGAAGGTAAGTATAAAACACACTGATGTTGAAGATAGGCATTGGATTTGTCAAAGAGTAAATATTATTAAATGTGCACTTTTCATCAATCGTTATTCATGATATTTGTATTGTTATTTTTTGTGTATAAATAAGCAGAGGTTCAGTACTCAAAAACATCGGTGTAAATAGTGTATTCAGATTTGCTTCTCATTCCATTTAATATCAAATTGAAAAGAAAAATAATTTTAAACGTTGAGCAGCTGAAGAAATGAAACCCATTCTGAAGATATATACTGAAAGCGTTAGCAGTTCATTTGTTCATTTAGAAACTGCTGGCTATTTTCTAACACATTGAAAAGTTAAAAAAAAAACTATATGCAGGAACAGGGCTAAAAGATTTCATTCGTTTACCTCAAAATAAGCCGGCAAGCAGGCAATAATTTTCTTAGCTTTTATAAACTGTTTAAACGAATGATTGATGTGCTGGGATCAACAAAACGTTGATTCATCAAGTTGGATCAGAAAACGCTACCGCCAATGATTTATGAATAAGAAATAGCAAGTATACTGAAGCGCAGCAACGTACAGTTGCACTGACTGCTCAGTATTGGTACGATGGAGCACTTCTCAAAAGCTATATAGCTTATCAACTTCTGTGTGTCACTACATTCTCTTTCACTTCTAATTACTTCTATTCCCGTATTTTATGCATTTATTGTGTAGTTTTTGTATTATAATTTGTATTATTGTATATTTTCATTTGCACATGTGTGTTATTGTATTATAACCATAGTATTAAATAATAAAATATTTACCCACAGGTACTGGTAGAAAAATATTTTATGATTGTCATATGAATAACACTTTAACTATTACGTTAAATTATATACATCCTCAAAAAATTGCAGAGTTATATAGATTAAGCACGATACACAGTTTTTACGTTCTGAAATGGATTTTTTATTAATAAAAATTGAAAAAATATTTTGTTCAAAATTGAAATTTCAATTCAATTTTCAGTAACTGCTTTATTCACCAAAGTATAAAAAACACGTTTATAATTTTTATCATTAATCGATCATTCCAAAATTAGCTTTGTAAAATTCAAATAATTTAAATTAGATTTCATAAAATTTTCAAAAACTTTATCTAAGAAAGAAATTTGAAAAAATTAAAACATATGAAGAAAGAAATAATCAAAAACTAAAAGCGAGTAATTAATATTATAAAATAAAACTTCGTTATCACAGACTGCATTATTTGATTTTTCAATTAATATTTTAAATATTAATATTTAATATTGATTAACTGATAATTAATTAATCAATTAATTAATATTTTGAACTTGATACTGTTACTAACGTTATAACTTGTTGGCTGATTTCCACGTGTAACTGACGTAATGCAACAGAGATACTATTCACATTCAATGTTCAAATTTTCTACGTTTATTATTTTTAAATTGAGAAATTGCCCATTCAAACACTTTTCCAAATTTTAAACAATAAAGTAAATTTTCCTCTTGTTAATTAAGTGCTCATTCACAACAATAAATTTAATGAAATGGTGCAGAATGTGACATTTATCGGTAAAATGTGAAATCAGATAAAAACATAAATGAAAAACAATTATACCATAATTATAAGTATGTTTTTTTGAATTTTTTTCAATTCACTGTAAAGTTTGTTGTTATAATCTCGAGTTATAACTTTCATTTCAGGAAAGAAACTTTCTATTATAAAACTCAACCTTATGTAGGATGAAAAAAGCATCTTTTACACAGCATCGTGATCGTTACTATACAAATGCTTTTGTATAAAAATGTTGCAAGTTATTGCAACATATTGAATAATAAATTGACATCTACTGGCAACATGCTAATCGCTGCATCTCTAAACCAGACCATTTCCTGCAAATGATTATAATTTTAAATAGCAATGTTATCATACAAGTAACGTGTATCATTGACTTGTTTTACTTTAACTTATTTTAATTTTATTTATTATTGTAATCCAAAATATATAAATTTTAAATAATCTTTCCTTAAAATATAACAATAAAAAAATTACCCCTCCCTTGAAAAATAATCAATAGCAAAATTTCTATTAATTTTAAATTTTTAATTATAAATAAAAAGTAATTAAATAAACTATTGATTTTTATCAGTTTAAAATTTTTTTATTAAATGAAAGACATTTAAATTTGTTAAATAAATGCAATCGAATATTTTTATGAAATAAAAAAAAATTCATTTGCATTTGATCTTGATTATAATAATACAGTAATACTAGTATAAGTTCTCTTGTGAAATGAGCGTTGCGGTTAAATAAATATCTGATGAATAAATGTTAGCAATGAAGCAAGCTAAATTGAATTAGTTTTGTGTTTAAATGTTTCGTTAATAAAGCATTATATGATGTCTATATTAAAGATTAAGAAGATATTTTTTCAGTATTGTATCATCAGTACGGTTTTCCGGTCCAGTTGTGTTGGTGATTCATAAAACAAATACATGACACATTCCTGGCTATCACGGTTGTTATCTAAACTAGACTTGTACTCAAATAATTGACGAAGTAAATTTGATTGTGCTACTGCTTTTTTGTCAGCTGTTTAATTTTTATTGCAATTTTACAGTCAGTAGTTTGTGTACAAGGCAGTGGAACAGAAGCTACGATGGACCTCTTGAAATATTTGAAATCCAAAATACCAGTCTCTCCGTCGCATGAAGCAAAAGAGCGGAGCAATGATGAATATTTTCGATTTCGTAAAGTATTATCAATTTATCATTTATTACATTTATAAATTGAGGATGAGTTTGTTTTTCATTTTCAATATTCTTTGCACAATATAATATTTCACTGTAGAGTTTTCTAGTGTTGTTTGAAATTTCAAAAGTATTCCAAATTAAATAAATCATGATTGTTTCATTGAAATGGGATGTGAAATTTATTTTTTTTTTTATTCAAGTCAAAATTGGTTAAAATTTTAAATTGCACATGATCATTTTGTCAATCTTTTTCTAGACATTTCGCATTGGTTTTCCTCAGAAGGTGACCAGTATATTTTGCGATGAAGAAACGAATTTCGTTGGCATTGGTACAAAATTTGGAATGGTGAAAATGTATGCATCATTATTTCATCGTTAGCATTGAATGCATTTATTAATTTCTTTTTTTTTTTTTCAAAATTTTTTCCAGACTTGGTTCAGGAGGAATTGATTTTGTGAACGAAATTCCGAATCAATTGGCAATAACTCAGTTGTTTTATATTAAACGATCTGTGCGTGTTAAGAACAATTATTGTTATTTTATTTGATTCAACTTTGTTGAGAATGTTGTATTTAGCATCGTGTGGTTGCCGTTTGTGAAGATCAGAGTTTTCACCTTTTTGAAGTGAATTTTCGCGATGGTTGCAGATACTTGGACTACATTAAAGTGTGCTCTTCAACCGGAAGGTGAATATAAAACTTATCGATATTTTATTTCAATTAATATATATTTTTTCTTAATTTTTTAAAATCAAGGTTAAAACAGATATCATGCTGCTGTTTGTGCATTCGGAAGAATGACGACGAATGCATCCTCATTGGTACAGAAAGTGGTAATGTCTATTCGTTGAACGTGTTGTCCACCTTTGAAATAGCCGACTGTGTTATTTATCAAGAGATGGTTTTACCAAAGTATGTGTGTGGGATTTTTCAATTGTACTTTCTGCAACATTTATGTTTTGTATTTATTATTGAAAATGTTGTTGAACAATTTAGAATCCCGGACGATTACAAATTGAACCCAGGAGCGGTAGAAGCTTTATCAGTTCATCCGCATTATTCAGATTTGGTGATTAAAACCAAACCAAAACAAATTTTTAGTATTTGATTAAAATAATTTTCAGGTTTTGATTGGTTACAATCGTGGATTGATCGCGTTGTGGGATTTTGGTCAGACGATGATCGTGAGAACGTTCGTCGCCAGCCACCAAGTGCAGTGGCTGTGCTGGCATGACGAGGATCGGTCTCGTTTTGTCTCGTCGCACAGCGATGGTTCCTACAGCTTTTGGAACGTCGACTTTGACCAGGGTCGTTCTTCATTGCCGGACAGTCGCAGCCCGTTTGGTCCGTTTCCATGCAAAGCGATCACAAAAATTCTTTGGCGACACAGTTGCAGGTGAAGCACGCGATGAGTGCACAATGCAGATTTGTTTGTTTGTTTGTTTGTTTGTTTGTTTATCCGTTGTTGTTTCCGACACAACAGACACGGTGATGACTATTTGTTTTTCTCTGGCGGAATGCCAAGGGCGGCGTGTTCCGACCGCAACGCTTTGTCTGTACAACTCAACACTCACCAAGTGGTTTTCGATTTCACCAGTCGTGTGGTAGATTTTTGCTTGTTCGACGAACCAGTACTGGACAAAGGTGACACAGTGAAATAGAAGATGTGAAAAATTATAATAAAATGTTTTGTTTTGCATACGCATATATATATATATATATCTATGATCTCTTAAGAAGAAGAAGGGCGTGGTGAACCGAAATTGTTGCTTGTCTTATGCGAAGAAGAGTTGGTCGGTATTGATTTGACGGTCGACGGATGGCCTTGTGTGCGTGTGCCGTATTTCAACGCTTTCCACGCCTCACCAGTGACCACTTGCTGTCACGTTAGCGACTTAGTCAGGGATTGTTACGATGAAATTTGCCAGTATGGTCTGCGACAGAGCTTGACCACTTTCGCTCTGTCCGATACCCCTTGGCCAGGCTACGAATCTTCTTCTTCATCTTCGGTGATGGCGAAATTTCCTGACAACGAACTCACCAATAATCCATGCTTATTAATTACCGGGTAAGTGTTTTATTTTGTTTTGTTTTGTTTATCACTTGATTTATTAATATTTTGCATTTATGAAGTCATGAAGATGGCACGGTGAAAATTTGGAACGTCAGCTGGATGGACAGTCCGTTGTTGTTCGTTTTGAACACGGCTTGTTTGTACGACAGCTACCAGGATCCGGCCGACTATTCGGACGACGAGAACGTCTGGCCGCCGTTTCGAAAAGTATATATTTTTTAATAAATTTCCATAAAGTCAATTTTTCATATTTCTATATCTTCTCAGGTCGGTTTGTACGATCCGTTCAGCGACGACGCCAGATTTGCAGTGCATCGCGTGTGTATGGATCGTAACACGGGCACGGTGATGGTCGGCGGTGCCGCGGGACAAGTGACTGTATGGAACTTGGAAAGTGAAGACAAAAAACATATTAATATTGACGTGAGAATATATATTTTTTTTCTTAAATTTATTGTTTATTGTTGTTTTGTTTATTTTTTCATCTTCAGTGCATTGATGTGAATTTGGTCGACGGCACGGAACATTTCGAATGGAAAGGCCACGCCAGTTTGAAAGTCCGCACTGATGGGATGCAATTTTTGGCCGGCTATCAGCCATCGGTTATCATTCAATGCTATCCGCCGGCATCGATAACCGCTTGCGCAGCCAGTTATGCTTGGTCGTTGTAAGTGTTCAATTTTCGCATCATTATATTCTACACACAGTGTACTGTTGTTGTTGCATCAGCTCATCTACATAATAATAATAATAATGTATTTTAGAATCACTTTTGGCACAGCGCATGGTTTTGCCGTGTTCGATTGCACATCAATGCGTATTATCTACAAACGATGCACCTTGACACCGAGCGGTTGGTTGTTGTTGTTGTTGTTGTTGTTGTTGTTTACAATTTAAATTTAAATTTAATCTCTCTTAGAAATTATACCGGCATTGACCGTTTCGGAAGGGACAATTTCACGGTACAAATCGTTCAAGAAATCCCTGCGCGAGTCGTTCCGCCGCAAACGCAAGCCACGATCAAATCGCACATCCGAGTTTGTTTGCATAATAATGTTAATAATTTCTTATTGTTTGTTTGTTTGTTTGTTTGTTTCGATGCGGCAGTGGTCAGTCGAGCAAGGCGAAACAGCGTGACAACACGGAAGCGTCAACGAACAGCCAACGACCCTACCACCACCATCATCATCATCAGCTGAGCCGACAAGCGGCCGTTGAACGGGCCATTGAAGCACGAAGTGAAAACAAGCAGCAATTGAATTCACTGGTCCGTTGCGCCACATTCGCTTCAGTCAACCTCGTCAGCGGTAGATATTTTGTTTATTTATTTATTTATTTATTTATTTGTTTGTTTTCAATGATTTGTTGTTATTGTTTCATTTTCAACCAGGTGTCAGCGCATCGCCGACACTTTGGATAGGCACAAACGGAGGCATGATCTTTGCCTACCTGTTGAAATTGCCTCCGAATTTTGAAGAGGAGGTGAGCTGCGTTTTGGCGAAAGAGATTCGCCTGCGCCACGCGGCGCCGGTTTTGGCCCTGTACTTTACCGACTACAGTGCTTCATCTTCTTCGCATGGCAGGTTGAAATTGCAACAGAACCCGAGCACCACGGAAATGCAAAAATTGATCGTCTGCTCAGAGGAACAAATCAAGGTTGCTTGCCATTCAATTCAGACAATTGTTGTTATTTATTTATTTATTTGTTTTTTGTTTGTTTGTTTGTTAGTCATTTTCTCTACCGTCTTTGAAATCTTTGAGACAAAAGTATCGTTTGACCGCTTTGGAAGGTAGTCGAATCTTGAAAACTCAACTCGTAACGTTGACGAGCAAATCAAGTAAGCCAGCCCCCCTCAGAGAGACATTCAACCTTGACAATCAATTATGCTAATTTGATTACTGTTTTTTTTCTTTTCTTTTCTGAAGACAATTCTCAACGCCAGTCGTTCGTTATTGTGCTGACCAACCAAGGCACGGTGGACGCTTTTGACAGTGGCACGTTGAAAATGGCACTGTCGGTCAAGTGTATGGATTCGAATTCAATCAGCGCCATTCTGAGCACCGTGCTAACCGAAGATGGCGAAGGTTTTTACATGCTGAGCAGTTCCGAATGGCAACGCTTTTGCATCAAATGGGAAAACCGCTTCTGTTGGAGCAACGCCAACAACAGCATCAGTCCAATTGGCGGCGCTGCATGTGAACAACTTTCTCCGGATCGGTATTCTTTGGATAATTAATTAATTTATTTATTCATTAATTTATTATTAATTTCTGTTGTTTACACAGAGAAGGATCTCTGAATTCATGCCCCGAAGATAGCGGCGATAGTGGACGCATTCAACAACAGCAACATGAAGCAGAAGCAGCAGCTGAAGAAGAAGAAGAAGAATCACTACAAACTGCTTCTCCGTTGGACGTGACGGCCGATTCAATTCACGATTGCATGCCTTGTGAATGGTAAAATAAGTTATTATTATTAATATTATTGTTATTTCATAATATAATGATTTATTTCTTATTGCAGATATTTTGCTTGCAATTATTGCTGATTTCTTAAGTGCTTTTTTCTTCGAGAAGCTTTTGCGACAATTGCTGCTATTTGAAATTTGTTAGCATTATTTCCTTTCTTACACACAGGCACACTATATTTCTCTCTCAACCTGGCTTCACAATTTTGCTGCATATTTTCCATTTCTGCAATTTTACAATTGTAATAATAATAATAATTATTATTATTATAATTATGCTGGCGTTGAAGTGTAAGAAAAATTACAACCTGCCGAAAAAATTCAATATCACCACCACCACCACCCCACCATTAGTGCCACTGAATTTTTTTTCGCTCTTTTCATTTGCCTTTCATTTTAAAGAGAAATTTCCTTTTTTGCCTGTTGTCGCGCTTCACAAAATACAACAACACAATGTTACGTTTTCATTTTTCCCATAGCCTACCTACACCGGACATGCCTAATATATATATATTTATTTATTTATCAAAATGTGCTTGTTTAACTTTGCAAGTAAAGCAAAAAACTACATACACACCAAGCAGTTGTCTTTTTTTTTATTATATAATAATCATAAACATACGCTGGAATATTTCATTTATTGTGAACTTAATTTGCAGAACAATTATTTATTTATTACCTTGCGAAACAGTCTTTGTTTACCAGTGCATCTGAAAAAAAGACAATTCTTATTCATCACATTATTATTATTATTATTATCTGATGCATTTAGATTAGATGAATTTTATTTCATTTCTTTTTCATCCCTGGCTAATAATAATAATAGCAGTAATTATTCACCATCATAAATGACTAAATTGAAATTATAAACAATACAACAGCATATTTTGAATCCGAAACAACAACAGTGTAGTATATTTATAAAAATGGGAAAAAATTAAATACATAATAATAAAGTGTAGAAAATAGCATCTCCAATCACACTGATAACAAGTGTACATATTGTACATACGACTGCATGCCCAACCCCACCTTGGAGAAAAGAAAATCATCGACTTTGCCGATAGGAGAGGAGGAAAACAAAAAAGAGTCAGCAGCAATTTTTTTCTCAAATTGTCATAATTTGTGATATATTATTTTTTAAAAAAAGGCACAACAACTAGAAGTTCAAAAAAACAGATCGAACGCATCTGCTTGGTTGGCATTATTATTATTATTATTATTATTATTATTATGGTTGCTATTGTCAGTGCTGGACATTGTTGTCGTTGGAGCTAAATTCGGTTGCAGAGTTCCACCGATAAAGGTCGGAACCAACAGCTCACCACTACTACCTGAAATAATTAGAAGCAATAATAATAATAATAATAACAGATTACTACTCTGATCCTCCTACCTGTTACAGTAGACGTGCTGTTGCTGCTTTGGCTGTCAAAAGTTGCCTGCTTTTTCTGATTTTGCATTTCGTTCATCGTAACCCGATTCGGCTTGTCTTTCCTATCACTCAATGATAAACTGTCCAAATTTAAACCAATTTTACCAATATCTGACCAAGTGTCAGGTAATTTCTTCAAAAAAAAAAGTGAAGTGATTATCGATCATCATCATCATTAAAATTGTTGATTACAATTTCTGATTTGTTGGTAGTAGCATTATTGTCGCTGTTCTGCTGAACTGGAGCTATTAAACTTGGAGTCAAACAAATCAAATTAGACGCCGGTTGATCCACTGCACCGGTTGTAGTTGTCGTTGGCAAATTGCCGCTGTTGTTCCAGTCCAAAATATCTACCGGCACGTTCGACCGCGACAATGTTGAAGGAAACATATCCAAAGGTTGCGATGACAGCTTAAAAAAAGCCATATGCCATATTGATATGCATTCAATCATCGAATAATCGGTATTTTTTACCTGGGGAAAAGCGAATTCTTGAGGCGAAAGACCGGCATCGTTGTAACTGGTAAAAGAATTGAATTCATCTTCGGCGCAACTTGAAATATTAAAAAAAAAATTTTTTTTAATTATTACTACTGCTATTGTTGTTGTTGTGGTTGTTGTGGTTATTCAAATCAAAGTTCCAACGTTATGCGTACTTGAAATTGCCGCCTGCACTGGACTGCGGTGCTGTAAATGGATCGTCAGATACTGGCCAACTGTTGTCCACACCGATTGTCGAAGAAGGCTTAATGAACACATCAGCTAACAAATCACTGCTCCGGTCGGATTCCACAATCTGTGCTTGACTTCCTGGCGGTGATGGAAGACGAACAGCAGCAGCAGCAGCAGAAGCAGCAGGCATGTTGGCCCGCTTTGATGAAAACTCTCCTCCACCGGTATCAAACACAGAACGACTTGCGTGCAACAATCCATTGTCAAGAGTTTGACCAACACTGTTGGAACCATCCGATGGAAAAGCGTAATGTTGATTACGACGATCATCACTGTAAAATAAATAAATAACTGTACAAGCACATTCTTCAAAAGGATCAACATGAACAATAGTAAGTAAGTAGCATACCTGGTTTCAACTCTGCGGCATGCGTTCGATTGGACAACTCTATCCTCGGACGAATCTCGTCGTCTTCGATAATTATCTACAAAAAAATTATTAAAATTATAAGAAATCAAAATCATCAATAATAAATACTTACGAAATCCACCTTGCGAATATTCACTGCTAGATATGCCAATGTACTGAGTTTTGCTATGCCGAGCTGCTTTACGCTCTTCGTAAAGTCGATCGTCATCTTGCAAAAGTTCAATAATTGCTTTCACCCGACTACGCACTAAATTGAAATTCATTCACATCAATTTGTGTTGCATATTGTTATAATAAAAACATTAAAATAAAAATCTTCACTTGAAGTGAAAAAATTAAAATGATTTAATGAAATAAGATTATTGAAAAGAGCAGCAACAAACACAAAATAGAAAATTTATACTAAACAAAAAACAGATTTCATTCTCTTGTTCAAGTTGAAAAAAAAATTCTTTTTCAATGATACGATAAAAGTTATGATTAAAATTTATGAAATATTACAAGCAAACAAGTTTTAACTTCTTCACTGCACAACTTTAGTGAGTGAAAAAGCTTTTCATTTTTTCTTTTTGGAATAATTTTTCACTTTTATTCATAATCAGTGATATTAACATTTTTGAAACAAAAACAATTACTGTACATATTGAATATGAAATGCTTATTTATTTGGTGATTGGAAATCACTGCTGCTACGTGACAGCAACTACCAGTGGAAAATGTTAAACAACGACAATAATAATAATAAAGGACAAAAATTGCCGCCGCCGCCTTCTGTGACATTTTTTAAAATGTTTCAACTGAATTGATAAAAAAGAATAAATAAATAAATAAATACTTTATGAAAATATAACTAATCTCTAAAGTAAACAATCATTGAAACGAAAACAACATTTTCAAAAATAAGAAAATCAAAAGAACAAATTTTCATTCACCGGATTATTAATTAATGATGGATGATACTGAAACCTTTTTTCATTGTTCAATTTTCGTATTTACCAAAAAAAAAGAATAAGTTGAAATATTAAAAGGAAGAAAAATTAAATTTGCATGGAATAAATTTTCAAAAATTTAAAATTTGAAAAGAAAAGTAAAATGTGGTTTGTTAGCATGAAGCTGCTGCACTGATTTCAATTGTTACTGAAAACCGTTTCACGGCCTGAAAATGTTTGCAAAATATGCAAACCGGTCTGTCACCGTCCTTGGAAAACAAGCAGCAGAAAACACTGGCAAAAGCAAAACTAGCCCAATTCAGTCAGCATAACAGCAAAATTAAAAAAACAAACAAACAAACAAACAAATAAATAAATTTACCTTTCTGTCCGTGGTCACAAGTTGGATCATCGTTGTATTGATAACTCTCCAAAATTCTCAATTCAAACATTCGCTCTCTGGCGTCGTTGATTACTTTCTCAGAACCGTGCTTTATCAAATATTCAAGAAGTATTAAACACTAAAATCATCAAATTTGTACTGTTCGTTTCTTTCTTCAAAATAAATCGAGCAAACAAGCACAAAAAAAATATAATAAAACAGCTAAATTATAGAAATTAAATATTTACTTTATAAGGCCGAACCCAATTTTTCCTCGACTCTTGGAACAAACGTCGCCACAGCATTGACATCACCTCGTTGAACTGATCGTAAGCGTTGGTGTAACGGGCTATGTCAGCCATCATAGAGCCCGTAGGACCCCAACGCTCATCGCTGGTCGCTTCACGCACTTTCGACTCTGCTTCAGTATAATTCATAACCGCATTTTGCCTGTACAATATTCAATAAGGAACTATTCAAAACAATCGAAAAATACTACCAAAATTTTCGATAAACAACAACAACAACAACAACAACAAGGAAAGCTTTTAAAAAAAATTTCAGCAATAATTTAAAATATCCCAATAGTCATTTCATTAATTAATCAATAATGTATTACATTGTTTTTAAATCATTCTTAACATCAAACTATTGCACAAACAAAAATGCAATTAATTATCAAAACCACTTCATTAGTAAATACACGTATGCACATGCACATTCTTCCACCCGAAAGTACATATAATGAACTTTTCGATAATGCAATTAATTCAAAATTAAAAACTCAAATAAAAAGATAAACACAAAAAAAAACTTACACTTTATCAGCAAGTTTTCGAATTTCATAAGTACTCAAATTAGATGTAATATTTGATGCAATATTCTGTATTCCAGAAAATATACCGGCCATTTGCAAACAGTAAGGTAAAACAATTTATTTCGTTCCAATGCGAGCAAATACCAACACAGAAGCTAGACTACCGTATGAAGAAAAAGTGGGCACTTTTGTGAACGAAGGTTCAACCTCACGTTTACACTACAGTAATTCAGCAATTCAGGTAATTTACCCGTTTAATTTAATGTTGTTTAAACAATCGCTGAAATTTTAAACACTTTTAAATTTTACTATGATTTTATTTAAAATTAAAAAAAATTTTTTTAACTGTGAGATGCAGTTTTGTTCGCTTAAAATCTTTCTTTCGCATAACGCAACGATGGATTTTTAATGTTTACCCGTTTCACAGGCCTGTTCATTACTTTTTACACTTCTTATATGCTAAACGTGGCAATTCGACTAAACAAAATCTTTGTTGTTGTTGTTATAGCTGGTCTACTGGTTGAATTTTTACAGTAACGTCAACTGCACGTTGCATCGTTTATCATGTTGCGGCTGTTTACTCGCCGTTTGACAATCGTCGTTACTAGTGCTAGCTAGAATTTTAAAACAATTCAACCGCATTTTTAAATTATTATTAAATTTAATTTAAAAAAGATTATAATACGACAATATAAATCTACTTTTATCTTATTGCGTTTGAAAAATTGTCCAAAACTGTTGAACGTGAAAATCACATTTGTTGAATGCAAGCTTTATTTTGTTTTGCTATCATTATTACCTGTTTAAATTAATATTATGCATGCATACAGTGATTGTTAATAAATCAATCAGATTACAAATGGAAGAAACATCCGTTTTAATTCAGAGAAAACAATCAAAACTACACAACACAAGATCACGAAAAATTATCATCCAAACTGACAACTTGATTAAATTGCACATGTATTTCTTGATGCATTCCTAAAAATAATTTTTTTAATTTCTGAAAAATATTAAATTATTCAAACTATCTGCGCTTTATTTGTACTATTGCTGTAAAAAGAAGCTCAACATTGGCGATAAACTGACTTCAGTATTGTCTAAGTATTTAACAATTACATCGTAAGTTAATTGCAAAAACATACTTTGCACTGGATTGAAATAGTTGCCAAAGATAACTGTAATCTGGTTGACTTGCGAATATAAGCGAGTTACAATATTTCATGTAGTTGACAAATGCAGATGGTAAGCCCTATAGCGTGCTTTAAAGCATGCATAAATTAGCAACATAAACAGGAAAAAGAAGAAAAATAATTGAAAGGAAGTGAAAAAATGAATACAAAGTCCACTGTACAAAATTAACCACATTACCTGACAAAGATGCTCCGGTTTAATTTTTATTTTCATTTCGGCTATTTTCAAATTTTGTTCCACCCCCTAAAATACAAGAAGATATTTATTGAAAACCAGTACATACTCTTCAATAATACGAAAGATAATAATATACAAAAAGAAAAAACAATGTTCAAATTAAATAAAAATTTTGCAAAAAAAACTGAAATAAAAATGCTTCACAGTTTATACTTATTTATTCCAATTAGCACATAATAGAACATCAAACAGAGCACCATTAACTACCATAAATAAAAGATCACCTCCACACCCTGCCAAGGAAGTTTGCCTTTGGCAAAGTATATAAGAATGTATCCAATAGATTGTAGGTCATCTCTAGGACTTTGTTGAATTCCCAGATGAGCTGCTATAGATATATATCTGGGAGTTCCTATTACAGGTAAATTCTCACGATACGCTATGTGAGAAAAATTACTATTCATTCGGTAACGTATTGCTGAGCCAAAGTCAGTTAATGCTACCTAAATAGAAATTATATATACATACGAATCATGTCAAGCTAAATACAGTGTAATAACTTCATGCGTTGGAAAATCACTTCGACGTAACAGTATGTTTTCAGGCTTTAAATCGCGGTGGAGGAAATCTTTTTCGTGCAGAAACTGTATGGCTTTAATAATCTTCAATAAATCAATCCCACGAATTATAATTGAAACAGAATAATGCAAAAACCTCTATTGCATATTCGCAAACATCACGTATTGGTAGATTACGATTATTTTCTTGGAAAAAATCTTCCATGTTTGGTCCTAACAATTCCATGGACAAGTACGTGTTGCAATTATCTTTCCCGAAATACCTAAAATTCATCTTGAAAATAAAATTTATCATTCATAGTAATGTTTCATTTACTCAATTGTTGGTACAAACGAACTTCCGGATAAATATTTATGAACTTTCTTCTCGAAGCATAATAGAGATGGCTTTGCCGTACGCTTTTCGGTTTTTATAACTACTACCTGACGGTATTTAAATTTATCACTAAAAAATACCTATGGTAGAAACCTTTTGTGCGCACCTTTTTTGTGATATTGTCCATTCCAATATAAACAACACCATACTTTCCTTTTTTAATCACACGGCACAATGTAAAACGTTTTTCTAAAGCTTTGTTTCCAGAATTTGACATATTGACAAAAATTTTAAAGTGCACGAAAAGAATAAAATGTTTTTTTTTATTTAAATGAGCAATTTATTCTGCCATCGGCCATAAGAATTCCATATCGGAATATGAGTCACATCCAAACACAACAGTAATGGTGAAAATCAAGGATTATCTTTATTATTCGAAATTTAAAATAGGATTTTTGAATTAGAAAAAAAGGAATAAAACAGTAGCCCATATTTGTCACAAGATACTGCAAGTAAAATTTGTACATCATAAGTTTTTTTGACAATGTTTAATGAGCCCGATAGTTGCGGTAACGTGTGGCTAATTCTTGCTCTGGTCTTGCGTTGGCTTGCGCGCTCATCGTGTCTTGCGGGCTCGCTTATTTTAGCTTTTGCCCTGTGCCTGACGATTTGTGATAACCTCGTTGAAGGCAGTTTTATTCACAACAGCACATTTTGCATAGACAAGCAGAGAGGCTAACTTCCAGTTGCTGCGTAGCATGATCACAATATTGAACATGAATTTGAATTGTCGAACAACCACAAGCAGGACTTTTTACACCGGTTCACATGTGGCAGATAGGTTAACCTGTGAGCAAGCAACTAAAGCGGCGTCTAGTATCAGCTAGCTGGTTGTTTTACCCCTCTGCTTCTCTTTTTTTAAATACTTTATTCAGTAACAATAACTGTTATCATTGTACACATCAGAACATTCGATTACTGAGACAGAGATCACATTTTAGCTAAACAGAATGATCATGTATGTTTATTTTAACACATTAACAGGAAATTTGCTACTATCAATAATACTGCGACTGAAATAATAGTCAGATTTTACTTTAAATCATTAATAAATTTAAAATTGAGTTATATTTCGAATTCAAATAGAACGAAAAAGCAAGCAGAAAACGTTCGACTGAAAGCAGTTGCATTTGCATTATCTGAAAAGAAAAAGGTGCAGAATTTCGTTGCAGCATTGTTGCTGAAGCAATTTGTCCATGGATGAAATTGAAAAAATGTTTTTTTTTCTACATAAGTGGAGAAAAGAAAAATTCAACGCTACAGTGTCGAATCGTTTTCTGCTTCCCAGAGCTGCTGCGACGAAGACCGATCCAAACTGTTATAATCAGTCCACAAAGTCAGCGTCAGTTCTGAGCAAATAATTTCACTGGCCCGACTTGCAATAAGGCGCAGTATGAAAACGCCATCACGGCGTAAAAATTCTCCAACAAACTTTTTCAACGTTGCCTCGTCAGCTACAAGCCTCGACGGTTGGTCACACAACAGACGAAGATATTTTCTCACAAAATTGATGCCATAGTTTGGCAATAGCATAGTTAAAATCCAATAAATTGTGTTCAACATGGTCGCAAGACCCACTGCCAAGAACCAAAACCATAAAAATAAAAAAATCTTTTCATTGAACATGTTAATCATTAATACACATTGTACAGTATGGCGATGAACGTTGCCAAGAACGCGCACTTCGAAATCGCACAATGTCACTCGAGGAAAGATGCCAGTCTGTTCCCATTCGACTTCTTTTAATAAATCGTGCAATACTGAAAATCCATACAATACATTTCTGGTACCCAAGAAGTGATTTAGTACCAAAAATTGAAGCATTATATTCAACGTGTACAGAAGTTTGATGCTAATGTACAGCATCGTGATGTATGAACCACAGTGTCTGTGTAATGTATAATTTTTCATGCAACTTCGACTTCGAGTTCGATCGCATGCGCATAATTTTTGTACTTCAAATTCATCTTCCATATGGCGGGCCATTGTCAAAACTGTGCGCATCTTATATTCAGGATCCATCAGGCGAGCATCGCAAGCCATTTGCACAAGGCCACGAAGATTTACACCTCAAACAAAATTTCATTTTCATTATTATGATTTTTGATTTAATGGAAAATTTCTTTGGAATTTATAAATAATTTGCTTTATTAACTTTTAAATAATAATAAGAAACAAATGTGTATAAAATTTCGATGATTGAAAATAATGTCAAATAAAAAAATATACTAATCAATTTATTATTTGAAACAATGCTTTATTTAATATTTAAATTTACACTTGATGGATTTTGTCGTATTTAACTTAGCAGTAGTTTGACAAAAAATTTCATAAAATATTTTCATCTAGAAATATAATTCCTTATCTGTCATACGTATAATTGCTATGTCAAGCATTTGCTGCCTCTTGCCTCTAGTGGGTGCGTAAAGATGGAGATTGGTTTCATTTAAAATTTAAACAGCAATTTGTCGAATAATAACAAAGTATTGTGAGAACCAAATTGTCATTCTTCATCATATGAATAAGCAAGAATGTTTCGATTAAATTTTATTATAAACTTTATTGCATAAATAAAATTACTTGTATTTAAACTATCATAAATTTCGGTAATTCAATTACATTTATTTTATTTTATGAAACTTTATTGTATTATGCATCAGTAAATAAATGGTTGGATGATTAAGTTCAAAATATGAGGAGGATAATAAATAAATGGAGTGAAATTCTGTTTCAGACGGTCTATTTTCAAGAAGAATTCATTAATATACAATGTGAACATAACAAATTAATTAACAACTTTTACATTAAGCTTTATCAAGCAGTGTAATAATATTCAGAATGGAAGATACAGTTGCCAAACTGAAAAATCATCAGCAAATAAACCTTTATTCCAATATTCAAAGTCGATTAATTTTCTATTCAAATTTGCATTGCAGCCGACCAAGGTCAGCTAACAAGTTGCAAATGAAAAATTCAATGATTATATAATTTTCTGTTTTAGTATGAAATGACTAAATGCGCAATGGGCAAAACTCATCAACTTTTCAATTTATTTCAATGATCATCCATCTAGCCATAAACACGTTAAGCTTCAGCAATCGATACAAATCAAATAATGAACAGGTAATTTTCAAAAAAATATTTTTGCTCATCTTTCACTGTTTAAACAAAAACAAAATTGTTTTTTATCTTTTGAAAATTAAAAATTTTCTCACTTTCATATCACTGATCAAATTAATAAATAAATAAGATTTACAACTTTTCCAACTTTTTATTTTGTTTAATCAGATAAATATCATAATTAGTTTCACAACTGAGACCACGACTAAATTATGCATAATATAAAACATTTTGCATTAAGCATTTCAAATAAAATTATTATATATTAAAATAAATATTTCATAAATTAATACTATACATATATGTAAACTTAATAATTTCTTTTTTCCATTATTTTAACCTAAATAATAATATTCAAATAAAACTTCATTCTCTTTGATTCTTCACTGAAAAATCATTTCCACAATGCAGAGATCGATCAGCTTGCAAAAACGTTGAACACAAATTAATTCTCCAGAGTTTTCGACAGTAAATTTTCAATATATTAATTTTTGTCAAAAATATTGCGCTTTTCATTGAGCTCATAAATTACAAAAGTCACTGAATCATGCAGTGAACAATTCATCTGAAATAGCAGTAGCGGCAAGAAACTTTGTCATCTTTTTTTTTAAATAATTTAGTTAATTTATTTTGGCTACTTGTTCAATGAAACTCATTATTTTCAACTTTCAGCTTTCTACTTTATCCAATAAGTTAACTTAGTTTATCTTTTCTATTTATTTGGAAGATTTATTTGAAATATTTATTTTTAATCAGTTACTTAGACTGATCAACATAATTTTTTGCATTATTTTCCCCATGATGAATGAATTTGAAGTAACATTTCTATTACAACGGGGTATTACTTTTAAAATTGAACAATTAAATTTTTAAAATAAAAATGCTCATTAAGGAGAAGCGGCTATTAATTAGAGCAAATTCCATTTTGCATTGGCCTAACTGGTCAGTTCCTCAGAGAATATTCCTGTGCTAAAATTTAAAAGATACCAAAGCAATTTCTCTCTCCTTCTCTCTCTCATTCATTATTATATATTGTTTTCAGGTTAAGAACAAAGCTTCTGAAAATATTGATTCACGTATTTTACTTTTATCATTTTACTTTTAAATTAATTAAAATATAATTCTGGATTTCAGCCTGACATTAATAGTTTAACAGTTGAGCATAATGTTTCATTCTTTTGAATAGCAAATAATTCTTTTCAAATATTCTCAAGTCATTTGTTGAATAAATAATAATTTTTTAAAAAATAAATTTCATGATGATGATGATGATGATGATGGAAAAAAATGAATAATATCGATTTCATTAAACATAATAAATTATATAAATGGAATAAAGCAACTGCCTATGATCAGATATCCCAGTGTTCCACTTAACAGTAGATTTTTATCAATATTCATCCTGGTAAATAACTTGTGACAAAGACAAAACTGATATCAGAAGGTTGAATTTATATAATATTAGTAAAAGTGATTTGTGTGTGTCGCATGGCTGATTGCGTAAACAACAGTGCTTCAACTTTGTTTGTATTCTTTTGATCATTGATTTAAAAGAGTGCTTAATTGTCAGTGAAAGCAAGAATGCTTTTCTCTAATTTCAACCTTTTAAAGCCAACCTGGTGGTGCATTAACTACTCTTTCATGTTCAAAGATCATCTTAACAAAAGTATGGATGACAACACGTCAATCAGTATGTTTCGCTTGTATAATTTATGAGACATTTTTAGAAGATTATTTTTCTAAACCGTTCATTACGTGTTGCTTATTACAGTAAAACATATTTTCACAACGCTGCTGATTATTAAGATAAAAAAACATAAATCAATCAGAGAAACGATAATTTTTCAAGCACGCAACGTCGATTACTAATTTACATTCAATTGGAACAATGTTATTAACTAATAAGAAAAAAAAGAAAGTTTTTTTCCTACAAGTTGCTGAGCATGAGAAAGCTTGAGAAAATATTTGAAACTGTCTTATAGCAACTCAGTTAGCCGCAACTCTCAGCCTACCAAAATCATGACATTAAACTGAATCTGAAAACTACTTCAGGCTTCAATGGGCAATGCTGATAAATACACGGTCCATTAAAGTCGGCTTGGGGATCGATTTGGCAATTTGCTTGCTCGAAGTGGTCATGTTGACCCAAAAAGAATCGATCACCAATCCACAACTCCAACAATCATGCGCGTATAAAACATTACTATCTTGGACAGCTCTTTTCAAAAGCCACGCCTTTTGGAGTCGCCTTTAGGTGATTTTCCAATTTTGAAATAAATTTCAACTGTCAGTTGAAACAGAAAGAAGCCGTAACATTTGAAAATTGCATTTGCATTAACATTAACGTGAAACAAACAAATAAATAACATTTTCTGCTCGTTGTTGTGATTATTATTGTTTAATAATTGAAAAATAAAAATGAAAAAAAAAGTTTCTTTTCATACCTGAGTGCCAGTGAAGAAGACCTCGCCAAATAATGCACGGAATATAAAACAGCAAAGCTTCCAAGCTGAGCACAAACGGTACCCACTGGTAATAGCTGATTTGCCGGTTGCGTCGATTGTACATCTCCCTGGGAATGTCCTCCTCTATTGGCACCCAATATGTATTTTGAACCCAGCAATAATTTTCCGTATATTGCTCCATGGCATCGGTGAAAGTCGCTGGTACCCAGCATTGTATTGGATAGCCGACGTATTGTTTAGCGCTGACCAAAATTGAAAACGACAGCAAAATTGTGGTCGTGTAAAAATAATGCAGCTTGTCGACAAAGTCGTCGTCAACACGCGGCTGCAGATGCTTGAACGCGTTAGCCAAATAATACAAAAGCATCGTCAAGCCGATCTCCTTTTTTCCACCGTGGTGACCGCCGTGAGCGGTCGCCCTGAGTTGATGGCTTCCGTGCAATAGTTTATCCGCTTGATAGGCAGGAATGTGATCAATGTGACGAACTTTATCCAGTGAATGGCGCTGAAAATAAAATTAACAAAGTGAAATGATAATTCTCTCCCAAAAAAAAAGTTATATGCAAATTTATTGATTGCACAAACAAGCATGAATCAAACACAGTTTTCTACTTAGTGAAGTTGATAATGCAATCTTCCCACGGTGTTTATCATTTTTCAACATCGAGAAGGTCATATCTACGATTGCCATTTAAGCGTGAAGTTAACTGCTAGAAAGGGCATTTTACAAGCATTTTTCAAAGCTTAATCTGTGTGACTGACAGAAGGAAAAGTGTGCATCTTGTGCAAGTTTACTACAACAAGTAAACTAAATAAGCGCAGTTTTTACCACCGCTTCTTTCCATGTCAGATGTGCATCGTTTTCTATAAACAGTGAATCCTTTTGTCAGAAATAATAATCCATGAAATAATTTTCTTTCTTTATTAGACTATTTTTAAAAACAATCAAATGAATATTCAAAATTTCTGTTCTAATAACAAGTTCCCATTGTAATTAGTTATTAAAAAGAATTTTTCTTTTTTCTAAATTATAGAACATTTCAACTTTTGCTGTTTAAAATATACAATTCAAATTGCAAAATGACATTAATTTTTGTATTTTTGGTTAATCTGAAATACAAACTATAACATATTTGCATTATTAAACAACTAATTACAATTAATTTATTCGAAATGAATTTAAATTTAAATTCATTAATAAGAATAAAAAGTTAATAATACATTGTTGAACATGATACATTTACTACAAGCAAAAATTATTACAATTAATAATAATATTATTGGATAAATTGATGAGATTTAAAAAAAATAATATTTTCAGCTTTTCCTACAACCTATGCTTTAACAAGTCTAAAATTTAATAAATAGAAATGGAAAATGTCGCTTAATTTTAATCTAGTCGATAAAACCAAAAAAAGATGCAAATAATTAATGAGCATAAATCAGGTAAATTAAAAAACAGCGTTCAATATTGTTTTTACAAAATGCAATAGCTGATTTTTTATTTAACAAGGAAACTGCGTCTAAGAAATTAAATTTCATGAGTTATTTTTCATTTGTAAAAATAAAATTTCCATATTTAATCAAGACTATTTTTTTTGTCCATTTCACATTGGTTAAAATATTTTTAAATCATATTCAACAAATTGATGGATGTGAAATGAAATTTTTTTTGATAATTCACATTTAGTCGTTTCAATTTTAAATTAGCTTACAATTTCCTCAGGAATGGAAATGCCTTTTAAAATGATTTAAAATATGTACTATATTTTATTTAATTTAGTTGAACATTAAATTTGGTTCAAATAGTAAATTCCATGCAGTAATATGAGATGCATTTGTGTGTGTGTAGGATGAGTGGGTGGATGCATGAGTAGAGTTGGATATGCTTGATCGATTTATGGATAACCTTACAAATAGACTATTTGAATGAACTGTCTTAAAGATTTTGCTCACTCATTGATGACACTGATTTTTAAACACTACTTTGGTAGCCAATATTATTATATACATTTTAGAAGATGGGATCAATTTCCGGCTCCTTCCATTTGGCAGCAAATTAATTTTATTCACAAGGGCAGATTATAGTGGCTTCTTATAGTAGACCATTTTTCTCCTTATTCAAAACAACAACAAGAACAAAAAAGAAGAAAAAATAACTAGCTTGTCGCATTTTACAAAAAGCATAATGTAGAAAAGTGTAAGCTGAATTTTATCCATGGATGGTGATCAAAAATCGAAATTTCAGAAAAGCATCACACAATCAATTGTTAATGCCGAAACTGTGCCCTTGTCGGTCGGGTCGATGGCTTCAACCAGGCACTGCATCAGAAAAAGGTCGACTAGCTATCGCACGCTTGAACAGCTTAACGAAAGTTATATTTATTATTAGTCAGCCTAGTGATGATCGATGCGGGCTGGAAAAAAGTAAGTTCCATTTACAAGTGTGATACTGGATTCAAAAAGGGCAAAAATCCAAGAAAAAAACAACAACAATCTAAAGCTAAATTTACAGTTAACAAATTCATAGGAAAGAAAATTAATTTTCCCTCCCTTATTATTGACTTTTCATATCACATGTGTCAGATGTAATGCAAACTGAGCATATTGTCCTTGGCAAAGTAGCTACATGTGAAAATTTCGCTTCGCTTGATTTTTTTTTTCTTTCAAAACCAAAAGGTGCAGTTTAATTAGCCGCTTTACGTGCTCATTTCTAATTGACAATTTTGTGTATGCGTGCGGTGAAATGGAAAAATCTGCATCGAATTCCGGAGATCACCGTTTGAAATAAAGCACTCCCGCAGGGACGGCCCTTTCTCTTTGCTTGGCATCCTACAGTGTTGAACATTGAACAAATTGCGAAATTTGTTCAATGTTCTTGTATCAAAGTTAATAGCTCTGCATTATTATTATTTTCACTGTGAAATATTCATCAAACATTTTGAGAATTGTAGAAATTTCAATTTTGGAAAATTGGAAAAACAACAACAGCAACAACAGCAATAAGTATGTGCAAAATAACATTAGCATACCTTGAATTTGACGCCTTTGAAAACTAAACGAGCCCAGGCGGTTTGTGGCGCCGTATGCTTGTTGGACATTACCGAGACAATTGTTGTTCAACAGCTTGTTCATCGACTATTAAAGTGACGGTCGAGAAGCGGAAAAATCTGCACCGGATACAAGCTCATACGCGAATCTTATCAATCATGTGCTTGATTATATAATTCTTTTTCACAACAAAAAATAATAAATTTATAATTTGTCCAAGCAAACTTTTTCTGCTTAGCATACAAAGTGAGTTGTTGGTCAGTGATCAGCTCTAACAAGCTGCTGCTCTGGCTGCTTCCTTTTCCAGCCATTTCCTTTCTCGCGCACGCATATAAGCTTAAAACAACGCCCCCTAGTGGTCACTTTGATGGACAACTTCACACACTCAGCGTGGGGTCTTTATTGAACAACGGCAGCAAAAGCACCGCTGACACAGTACACACTGATAAATTAGCTCAGCTTGCTTGCTTTTGTCTCATTTAAGCATTGCATTTTATGTTCATTAGAGCAAACTTTTGACATTTTGTCCCTTGTGATTGTAAATGTAAAATTAAAATAAAAAAAAATAAACTGAAATAAGAAGAAGAGGAAGAAGCATCAGAAGAAAGAAGAGAACAATTTTAATACTAAAAATGAACGCTTTACTTTGTCCACGTTTGTGACAACCGCGTTCAGCCTGCAGTTCATGTCTTCTTCGTCAAACCTGCGCGGCCGTCCGCCTCACAGTGCAGGCGATCAAATCGGCTCTACAATTTCAAATAAGATCTTATTACACAAGATCTGCACTTATTTATATTTAATTTTTGTTTATTTTCTTCTAATAATCTGCAATTTAATTGCTTGCATGATGAAACTATATTCGAAACAAAAAAATAAAAATAAATATACATATGTAATAAAATAAATCAACTTCTCTTCAATACGTCTACTTCTGAGAAAATTGGCAAAATCATAATATAGAATATTATTGCAAAAGTTCATTCATTAATAAATAATTGCATCAGTGTAAACTTTCAAAATAGAGTGCAGACATTTCACACATTTATTACAATATATTAAAATATTAATATCATTTCTTAATTCTTTTCATGTAAAAGAAAATAGTATAAGACATTACTAGAAGTTGTTTACAAATAAAAGCTTTCATAAAACTTACCGTCTAAATTAGCATACAAATTTTATATAACAACACCCTGTTGTCCCTGATTTGTCATTATAATTTCAAAAAAGAGCAAAATGTGCTTCTCTTAGTAGTTGCTTTGATGTTCAATCAACAAATTCAATCTATTTTTAAATGTGAAATTATTTTAAGAAAAGCAAATTGAATCAAGTTGAAAGCAGCAAGCATGCTTTAAAGATTACCAAAGTTAGTGTTCTGTTGAAAGATGCAGTGCACATGATTTTCATGCTTTGCAATTTGAAAATTAAAATTTGTTTTTTAAATTTCAAACAATTAATAAATTAATTTTGTTTTTCTATACTCAGTTGGAGAAATTAAATTAATTTATTTATCACTTTTCACAAAATTTATTAAACAACTAATACAACAACAAGTGATCATTTATTTATTTGTTCACATAGAAAAAAACCTTCAGATAATTTTAACATTTCAGCTTAAAAGTTAAAGTCAACTTTTAAAAAAGCCACTGTTTACAGCATAAGTCAAAATAAGGCAGATTTCGGTTTGAAACTAGCCCAGATCAATAAAATCCATGAAGCTGTCATGGTGCTTAATTCTAAACTTAGAAAAGCTTTTCACTTATAAGCGGCACTGGATTTTCAATTTTGTGCAAATATATATATTTTATAAACAAAACATCCATGTATTTTTTGTTTATTTAAATTTTAATTCACACTTTACGATGGTTATTTGTTGGTTTTTCTTTTATTAATAAATTATGCAATTATCGACAAATGGACCGTTCATATTTTTAATTAATAATATGATTCAAAAATACTTCACTTTATTAATCTAAAATTTTTAAAATGAAACAGTATATATACATATATATAAATTATAAATCAATTCATCAGATTACATGTAAGTTATAATTCTTTATAATAAAGAAGCTTGTTATTACAACTTTTATTTCAATGATTATATATATTAAATGCTAAAATTAAATCAATGAAATAATGAAAATATCAATAAATATTTTATAATAATTTAGAATAAATAATTATATAAAATATTAATAAATACTATACCTGATGAAATTTCTGCATTAACTTAATGAATACAGTTTGAGTGCCAATAAGCAATAAAAAAACTATTTGCCGTTTCGCTCATAATCAGTATGCAACTACGTGAAATGCTTTTTAGGGAAATTTAATTATGCATTAAAATTTTTTTACCGCTGCATTTACTTGTAAATGTAATGGCAAGCATCTTCAATTATCTATGATCTCAATTCCAGGAAAAAATCTCTGAATAACGAGGAAGTGAAAAAGTACTGCTGATTGTTGCTGCAGCTTTTATGTAAAGCATGTCACTTCACAACTAGTAAAAGCTTGTGACTGAATATCAGATTTGAATCTTCAATTTTGAAATATCTTTTAAAATTGTTGAGGAATAATTTCAAAAAAAAAAGATAATAAAACTAAAAAGAAAGAAAACTATAATTATTTTAAATCTAAAATATTATAATAACATTTTCTATAAAACATAAAGCTAAATAAAAGGTAAATAGAGTTTCATTTGATAATAATAAAAACTTATTTTACAAACATTAAATTTACTTAAACATTATGCCGGTTAATGGAAGCCAATGCAAAGACGCTGTGACAAAAATTTTACTGCTTTAAAAATATTTATATGGTTTTGCTATATACTCCATCTATTTAGGTGTATTTTAACAAAATGCTTTTTGCATTGAATATGCCCTCCTGCTAAGTTAAAGAATTTTAATTTTGAAAAAGCTGTACTAGCTTGAAATTATTATTTTTACATGACATTAGAAATAAGTAAAATTATCTATAGTTAATCATAAGAATGAAAAATTAACTAGGCAAATAGCAAGATGTAAAAATTGCAAGAAAAACTTTGAAATTGTTAATCAAGACGCTAAATATGATGAAGATCAATTACAGTGAATAAATAGTTTCAGTCAGTTAATTGATAGATTAATAACGCAGCTATATGATAATTACTGTCATATATGAAATGCATTATTCTTAATTGATGTTCAAAGTATAGCATCTTCTCAACTGAAATTTTAATATTACATTAAATTCATAAATGAATTTTTTTCATTGGATTAAAAGCAAGCGAATATTGCCATGTTCAACTTTTGTGTTCATAACAATTACTTTAAAAAGTTCGATATAAATTTGCTATTTGAAACATATTTTATTTAAAAAAAGAAAAATGATTTTTGCTTGATTATAACAAGTTGATTTAATATGAGTAGTAATTTTATGATGATTTCATACCTTCATTTTTAAAAATAAATTTGCCTTTAAGAGTGGAAAGCAATAGATCCATTCACATATTGCTTAGAAAAGTAGCATTTTTGAAAAATTAGAATGAAAGTAAATTTTCGATCAATCGATTATATATAGTGTGCCAACTTGACCAAAATCAGCTACACCAAAAGGGATGTTCTTGCAATTTGATCGTTGATAAAACTGTTTTGATTGAAATTTGACACCTTTGAATGAGGTGTAAACAGTTTGGGAAAATTGTTCGAGCGATTTGCATCCAGAGTCATCATTGAGCCCATCACAAGAGGCCGTCAACAATTAGAAACCATTTTTCACAATTAGCATGCTTAAATGTTCATATATAAAATAATGGAATGAACTTTTCATTCATTTTGAAAGCACCTGACAATTTCAATTTCCTCATGCTTAATAAAACATATTCATTTATATTCACTTTGCCTTTCTCAATTGTAAATGCATATATATATATATATATAGAAGAAGCAAAATTAAGCGTAAATTCACACACACACACACATACATATATATGTATGTAGGCATCTCTATATGTCAGATCAAACGGATCACTGACAGATATAACAAGAAAATATGGAATTTTTATATGCAAGAATAATAAGTTGTTTTTGCTGAGAAAAATTTAATTTAAAAAGAAAAACGGCACTTTTTTCTTTTAAAATTATCTTAACAATTTGCAAAAATTGTTGACAGCATTTGAGATAGGTTTTCTTTTATAAACTTCGCAAAAATATTGATAATGAAAAAGCATTTGCCCCAGTAGACACTTTTGTGAATGCGAATCGTCATGCTTTGGACGTTGATTTATCGAAAGTAAAATTTATTCCCCAACAAAATGTATTGTTTTGTCGTTATTTGGAAATTTATTTACCAAACGCCAGACAAAACAAAAACAAGCCAAAGTTTTGCTTTATCACTTTCACCAGAACTTGCAACTATTAATTAAGCACATGAATATGTTGTTTAAATTTATCTTTTGTTCATTACATCACAAAAATTACAGACATCTACTGAATATTTAATGTAATGATAGCTATTTCAAAAATAAATTCAAAAATGCATTATAATTCGATTAGATAAAAAAAATATTTTTTTTCATTTCAAATATTTTAGTGAAATAATTTCCAAAGATAAATATCTCTTTTAATAAAATGATAACATTTCAGATTTTTTACTTATCACTTTTGAATATGTCAAAACTGAAAAAACTTTTCCTTTGAAAACATTAAAATAAAATAAAAAAATAAACTGAAAAGTCATATTATGCAATTATCTTCCTTATTACTTCCAGAATATTGATGCTTCATGTCATTATCGAATTTAATTCAAACATATTCTGCATAAATGGAGCCACCAAAAAATTTACAAAAAAAAAAAACAATTTTAAAGTAAAACTTAATCTTTTGAATAGTTATTAAATTTTAATAAATCTTTTACAGCATATAAACACTTCTCACAGCCAAAAAAATTGGTCTCAAAAGTTGCTTTTTGTATATTTGTAGACTTTTTAAAATTGATGGTGTAAAGTAAAATACTTTTTGAGGAAAAAAGGCTATTTTGAGCGTACATTTCAAGCATGTGCCTAAATAGCAGAATGATAATTATTGATTTACGAAGTCAATTAAACTGAAAATCATTTCCCAACAGAGAAAGTGAAGTGAAACGTTTTAAATTTAGTTAAAAGTTACGAAAAAAAAAATTAAAATAATACCTATTTCAATAGCATATCTTTGCATCAGTGCAAGAATTCGAAACAAAAATATTTATAATAAAATAAAAATTATCAAACACACTTGTTTGCAATAAGTGCAAATTTTTTGCTAATCATAAAATGACAAAAAATGAACACAGCTTTCCATTTTTTCCAAACAACTGCTGAAAAATATCATCGCATTGATTTGACTGCTGCTCAGAAAAAGAAATCTCAGCGATAAGCTGATCAGAAAAAAATATTTATTTTTTTCTTGATTTCAAATATTAATATGTGATCATAAAAGAAAAAAACTTCACCAATATCCATCCACGTAATATTCTGCACTCTATTATTAAATAATACTTTCTTACAGTAATTACTGTAAAAAAACAGGTTTTTTGTTGGTGTTTCTTTCTATCTTACTGTATAAAAATAAATATTTCACCGAAATGTTAATTACAAAAAAAATTATATTGAAATAAAATAAAAATTAAAACCTTACTGTTGATGAGTTGGAAATTTTGTTCAGTTTTGTTGGACAAATATTTCGAAAAGAAACGGCCGCCTGATAATAAATGCGGCAAAGGAACGACACCATCGAACAGAGCTGGCAATATTGAACACTGTTCAACAACACTTTTCAAGCACCGCTCGTCAGCTATTCAGCTTGGAAAAAGTAATCATTTGATTGGATAACTAATAAATGAGTAGAAAGTGACGTATTGAGAAATTTGCCCGTTTTTTTTCTCCAACTCTGAGAAAGCCAGTGAGGAAAAAAAGCCAAAATTGAACTATCGATTGAGTGTCATTCTGCCAGCATGCTTCACCTGTATAATTCAGCTTGCTTATTTGGCTTCTGATGTCGACAAGTTGAATATTGTCGAAAAAGTGAAAGCAAACGTGGCTTTTTGCTTTTAGCCGTTCAACGGGCACGCAGAAACAAAAGCAACACTCAAATGAATTGGCTATTCTCACTTTCATTATTCTATATTGCACAGACGCAGACCCAGACACAGGCGTTGCATTGTCACACACAGACGAATTCTTTGTGAAAATATTTTGAAAAAAAATTTTAATTATGTATATCTTTTTTTCTATTCAATAAATGCATTTTTATTTCATATATTTTTACTTTTTTATTTCATTCGATTATTATATATTGAATAATTCTGCACTACAAACTGTCGAACAACTAATAATTTACCCATTATAGAAACATCTTCAACAGAATACTTGTATTTTTTAAATAAAAAATAAAAATCACTTAATAAAAAATAATTCTATTTTTGAACACATATTATACATTTTATAAAATAAATTTCACAATATTATTCATGAATTAAATTTTGTTGAATAATTAAAAAAAATTTTTACTTGTCAATTATCTGATTTTCGAAATATATTTTAAAATGATTAAAAAATATTAAAATTAATAATGCATATTTCTTATAAATTTTTTTTTATTTTGTTCAAATACCAACAAATGATATGAAATAATATTAAGAAAATCAAAATAGAATTCAAGTTAAAAAATAATGTAAATTTTGGTTTCAACAAGTGAAATTGGAAACTTTTCGTTTTCTCATCTTATTAACAACATTATAATAATTCTCCATGTACCTTCATCACATATTGCTTGCAAAGGAAGACAATGAAAGTTTATATGCTTTTTCCATTAATATTAATTAAAATCACGATCATTTTATTCACGTCTTATCCAGCTAATCAAGTCAAATTTCAATTGAAATGTCGTCCGTGTACGTAATTTAAAAATTAAAATTTATTATGAAATAAATATTATTATCAACATGTAAATTTTCTCAACTTCAACATCTTGTCATAGAAAATGGCATATCCAACTTGCCATTATTTTAGTAGCAGCGTCTTTTATTGACTGAAACTGTTCGAAAATTTTGCATTGAAAATGTATGTGTGGGGGGGGGGGTTCAAATGCACATGTGTGGAAAAGAAAAAGAAAACAGCTTTAATAATTAATTTTATGAAAATGTCCAACTTTCAAAGTAGGGATGTACTTTTTTTATTTGTCTATTATTTATTGTCGTGAATGGCGGATTTAGCACTTGTTGATGATGATGAAGTAATATTTTTGACATTGCCTGCTTTTATCAGTACACAACTTAAAGGTTCATTTAAATTGAAACGTTGTAGAATTGTTACTTAATCTAATAAAATCTGTCAACACAATATAATCATCCTATATCCATGATGAAGAACGGCCGCTGAACCCAGCAGGCGCGTTTACGTTGATTTTATTCAATTATTGTCTAGCAATCTTCTATTGATCGTTTAGATCTTCTTTAAATTGCACGCCAGATGACCATTTTCAACTTATAAGCTACTTTTAAACTTCCCAAAGATGATTAAAACTGAAGTGATGGAATGGGAATTTAAACTGCAGTGAATGAAATAAATTTGACCTCCTATTAACCACTTTGCGGATAGCAATTTCAAATTCTAGCAGCGTAAATAATTCAACCCCTGCAAACATCTGCAAACATCTGTGTTAGCATGTGCTAAACAAAAAAACAGAAATATCCAGTGAAACTTGTTAAAGAAACAAAGAACATTCCATTAAAAGTTATTGAAAATTTTGATCAACTAAATTTGCAAATTATTATCACTAATAGCGAATAGATTAAGCTATTACTCTTGAAATCTAAAATTATTGCTTATTATTTAGCTGAAATGTGTTGTGCATTAAAGTTTCGTGATTGTACTTCTGAAATGCATTGATAAGCTTTACATTTAAAATATTTTCACGAACTACTTGGACACGACAATTTTGCAATTTGAAAATTTCCCTACAAACATTTATCAGCGCTCAATTGGCAAAGTAACATTTAGTTTTCTTTATCACGCAAATATGATGATAATGACAAACGCATTTATCATATATGTTGTTTTCAAGTTTTAATTGGGAAGAAAAATTAAAAATACCATTTCAATGTATTCACATTACTGATATTATCCAATAGCAGTGCCATCAAGTTTTCAGTGAAATATTACAATATATATGCAATCACTTGAGAATAATCACAAGTTTGGAATATGTTTAGGAAAGTTCAGCTTTTGATTATTGTTGTTTGTTAAAAATAAAGTAAAACCTACACTTCAAATGAATATAAATTTTTGAACATTTTAAAATATGTAATATTCAAATTTACTACATACTGTATTTGCGAAGCTTGAATGAGAAAAAAATTTTGTTTTTCAAGCCTCTCACAGTGCTCTTACTTTGGCTAGTGTTAGTCACTTTCTCAACAAAAATTAACGTTCACTACTGAATAAACATCCACTTTAAAATAATATGAAATAATATTGAAATGATTAAAAACCAAGTGTCAGTTTGCTTTATTTTTCTCAATTAAAAAATTACCCATTAAAATAATGGAACAATTGAAAAATATCTAAAATTTAAATAAAACAGTAAAAATTAAACTTTAATTATTTTATTTCCTTTTTATAAATTTTTGTTCTCGTTTCACTTTTTACAGTAGCACAATTAAAAAAATTTTTTACTTTGATCCAAGCAGAACGTTCGGTACAGCAGCAGTACAGTAAACTTTAATAAATGTTTTCCTGGTCAGTGATGATGTGAAATGTAAATTGTGCAATTGAACATTCACGGATGAGTTTCAATTATGTTGAACAGTAAATGTTATTTAAATTTTGAGTATCTTTTTTCTATTAAGCATTGAATAAGTTGATGGAAATGGAAAATTGAAAAGCAATGGTCATAAATTGCAAAGAGCAGAGGTTAAGCAGATAATAACGAAAGGAGAATAATTAGGTGATTTTATTAATTGATGTTATTTATTTAAATGTCTGATCTGATTTTGATTTATTAACAATTTAACGGAAATAATGAAGAAGAAGATAAAATAAAAGGAAAAAAATTTTTCTTTTTTTTGAAACTTACATACCTTGAGAGCTTTATACATTGCTTTCCTGAGTGGGTGAAGCTTTAATGGCGAAGTTGGAAAACTGTGGATGAGCTGTTATATTTGCAATTCACTCGGACCAGCAGTGGTGAATTTTCTGTTTTGAAATGAATTTCAAGACTGCCAATCAATAATACAATTATCCGAGGCTTCATGGAGGTTTATGCAGTTGGCCGTCTGGCGGCTTGGCGGACAATTTCCACCAATGATTCCCAAAATTGGATACAGCTCGTGGGCCGACCTCCGGACATTACTCGAAGCGCAACAAAAGACTGAAAGCAAATCTGAAGCACCGTTGACCACTTTTCCGGATCAGTGAAATGGAACCGTCAAAAAGTGCGCATTTTGTCGCTAATTTACTTGCTCGGGTCAATTGCTTGCTCAAAACAGGGTCTCGTTCCTGAAATGGCACGGTCGATTGAAAAAAAAAACCAATTATTACGTCATTAAAGTTTGCATTGATTTTCGATTAACGAGTAAACGACGCCGAATCTCTGAAGAATCCCTCTCATTCGACAAATGTTCCCCTTGTCAAGACGCTCAATTAATTAAGAACATTGCCCAGTTTGCACGCACGGTGCATGCAATATGCAACAGACGGCCCAAACGGTCCGGAAGGAAGTCGTGTAAATTTCGAAAAACCATTCCAACTATGCGCATCATTCATTATAACTTTAACAGCCAGCAACCGCCTCCCTCAATCCTCTAGTAGCATAATTTTGAATGCGGTGAAATTCTATCCGAAATGAGCAATTTTACATATGCTGTCGTCTTCTATTTCATCTTCACAACAATACCTTTTGAGAAATATACGTTGCCATGATGTAAAATTAAAATCATCATTTAAAATTTAATAGTAAAAAAGAGAAAGAAAAATTTGTTTTTCAACTATATTTCCAGGCGTTAAAAAAAAGTAAAAAATATTTTAAATTGCATCGCGTTGCATGAATAATTGTAATGTATAAAAATTCACTAAACAAAACAGCGTTATTAGTTTTATTATAAGCAATCTATCTGTTGTGCTTGTAAAACACGAAGAAAAATTGAATATATTTTTGGAGTAAAGAGATGTAGCAGCATATGATCACAAAAATGATTCACCTTTTCTGCAATTTAAATTATTCAAGTGACTGATTAATAATAATAATAATTTGAATTTGTTAAAAAGAAACATATAACTAAACTTTTATTACAATTATTATTATTAATCATCATTATAGTTGTTATATTTTTTTTAAAAAAATGGTTGTCAACATCATTTACAACTAGCGATGATGTTTCAAAATGGCTTTCAAGTATCTGCAAATCAATGTCGTGTCGTGCACTTTAATTGAAAAACACTTTTAACAAAAACGACAATTTCAATAACTTTTAACATAAATAAAAATCATGAAACTGCTGTTAACAAACCCAATATATATAGAACAACATATCCAATTACTTGATGATATACGGCACGTTTGAGAATGAAGCTTTTCCAAGTGAAATACTGCTCATGATATCGAGAGAGATATAAAGAAAAAAGATATATTTTTCATTAAGTAAGCAAACCAAAGTAAATTTTTCAATCGATTAAGCTTTCAAATCAACGGCGTAGTTGGCAGGATAAAGGCCAGTAATGCCGTCCTTACGACCCTTGCACCATCCTTGTTCGTCTTCGTCGCTCAATTTTTCAAAAACATCACCTTAAAGTTAAAGAGAAAAACGAGAACAGCATTATTCTCATTAAATAAAATTATTAATAATAAATACCTTTTTTGAAAGAAAATTCATCATCATCTTGTTTATTGTAATCATAAAGGGCTTTCACCATCTTCGGTTCAAATTCATTTGACGAACCACTTTCATCCCATTCTTCAATATAAGGCGTCGTGACATCGGATGAATTTGTCATTTTCGATCTTTGAACAGAAAGAAAAAACATCAAATAAATCAACGACGACAAATAAATAAAATACAACTCACTTATCATCCAATGGTTCAACAAAGTAGTTGTCAGTATTGGCATCAGCAATGCTTTCACGTTTGAAAATCAAAACGACCGGCTCATCACCGGCAACTTTGTTGCGCTTTTTCACAATTTCACGTACTTCGGGTGTGTAAGTCTGCATTGTTAAATTTGTCCTCATTTGCATAGGAGAGAAAGAGAAAAATTGGATAATTTCAATTTCAAAATCCTACCTCGAAAACTGGGCAATTAAATGGCATTCCTGGACCAAACTCTTTTTCCCAATCTTGAACATCCTTTTCCGCGTCAACACCGTTCACGGTCCGCAAAAATTGTTCATAAATGGAATTCAGCCTTCAAAATACAAAATACAATTTTTCACTGAGTATTGTTTTGTGTTGAAACTATTATTCAAAAATAAATAAATAAATAAATAAATAATATCACTTTGGCTCGTTGGACATATTCAAACAATCGTGAGCTCCTTTGAGCATTTCTTTGAAAAATTTCAATCGCTTCAACTCCAACTCTTGACAACGCTTGAAAACTTTCATCATGTCAGCTTGATAAGTCGACTTGTAATCGGATATTGCCGCAACAGTCTGCACTAGGCAATTAAAATACAACATGAGCAATCAACTATGCACCGTGAGATAAGAAAAGAAAAAAGTATACCTTTGTATATTCTTCTTCAGCTTTTTGTCGTTCCGTTTGACATTTGACCATTTTCTCGTGAAATTTTTTCACCTGCTCTCTGGATATTTCAGGATTGCCAGCTGCGTTCTTTTCTTGATTCACCGCTGATCGTTCCATGCGAGAAGATGAAAAATATTCACGTTTGGCTTTCAAAATTTTCCCATACAACTTTGCCCAAGGTTTCTGAGCCTTCAACAAAATGACAAACCAACATTAACAACAACGTTAAGCCAAGCAACTTATTTCAGATGAAAATTTTAAAAATAAATACTTAAAGTGTAATTAAATACAAACTTTTTTACTATTAAATCCTGCTTGTCCATTGCATTACAGTATGAAACAGAGAACGAGCAGAACAAACAAATGCAAAAATTGAAAAAAAAAATCTATACATTTAAACGCAGTGATGAAGATATTTTGTCACAATTTAATAAGCTCACCCGTTTAAAAGATTCTTCAATTTCTTTGCTCTCTTTGACGGTACCGAAGGCAGTTTTGTGAAAATTGTCCTTCGACCATATTTTAATCACATTGAACACTTCGTCGATGAGTCGATCGCGCCGTTGTAAATGCAAATCCGCTTTGCTTCTTCCTTCTTGTAAAATTGCTTTCCAAGCTTCTTGCGCACTACCGTACTCGACACCTGAAAATTTTTTTTTTAATTCGCTTTTGTATTTTTCAACATACCTAACAAAATAGTACCTTTGTCGACGTGTTCAGACCATTTTTTTGACCATTGTTGCAATGATTTGGCGTAGGCAGCTTCGATCTCGCTTCGTTCACGTATCAACAGAGACAATTCTGAACAAAGACGAGGCGCGTCTTCGATGCGACGAACACTTCTCTTGTACTGGCCAATTTCCCAAAAGGATTCCAAAGCAGTTTCGCCATTTAAAATGCTGGAATCTGACGGCGACATTTCTGCCAAACACACCTGAAAACGAGCGAATTTTAATATCAACAGTATAATAATAATTATGATCCATAATTTGACAATCTGAAATCAACTTGTCACTAAACTGCTCACAAAATGATGCAAAACCACAACGCAGCAATGAGGCAAAATTGTGAAAAAACTTTTTCTCTTGAACCAGGGCCAACGCTCGTTCAAGGTTGGCTCCTAAGCAACAACTCGTACACAAACACAACCGAATAGATAAAACTTTACACAAACTGGACAACGTCCAAACAACACGTACAGGTCATCGACATTGCTGATAAAAGCAACATGCACCACGGATGGATGAGATCATTTCATTCATGCAAGAAATTAACCGCGAATTAACCTGACAAACCAACTAACAACTCAATATTATTCAATCATCAACAACACTTGGACATTTATTCACCGTTTAAGTACAAATTTTTCTACTAAAATGACAATAAATTTGGAAAATTATCTAGCTATTTTGTCAAGCTACACTGTTTGAACAATGTTCTATTAACAAGCTAAATTCGTGTATTATGAATCATGCTATTCATCGATGCTTGTGAATCATTGAAAAATTATTTATCGCTGAATGATACTGCGCATTTATAGAGTAACATTTGAAAAGCTTTGAAAGCTTAACTGACTGACTATTGACAAGTTCAACACATGAAAGCATCATTTGAAATGGACAAATATGCGGTCATTTTCACATGGCACGGAGTGAAATATTTCATCAAAGCGCATACCATTCGAGTTTTGTTGTAATGTTCACTAAACGATGATTTTTGAGATAATAGAAAATACAACAGCGGAAACTTTCGGCCTTCAAAGCAAACAAGTTTCCAAGGACAGTTTTATAAGGGAATTAATCAATGCTTTCTCCTTTCATTAAACGCGTACATGGGAAATGACAGAAAATAGAATTGCTACAAAAAAAATATAATTAACATTTAAAAATAGCACCCTACTATTTTAAAAATGTGTTCAAGAAAACAAAACGGAACGTCTGCAAAGTTACCTAAAAAAAATGCACTTGCAAAGCAATTACTTTTATCCTGTATATTACTAGGTGTTAAGAATGCTGACTTGATGAACTGTAATTTAAAATTTTTTTCGGTTTTATTAATAAAAAATAACATGCAAATGTAACAAGTAACGAACGAAAGACCTTCACAGAAATTCAACTGCGCTGGCGGATATTTCAAGGCATACTGTAATTGACAAATGGGCACCTACTTTTTATAAAATTTAACATACGTGCAAATTCAGCTTAGGATAATTTACAGAAAATTCAAATATTATTAAAGCCCAAAAAAATCATTTAAATGCGTTTATTTCATTTAATTTAATTACATTTTAACTTACATTTTATTGCATTTTAACTCTTTTCACATACATTTGATTCGTTTATATGTAAAAGTTCCTCTTCATTTATTTGCAGCAACTTTACATAATTTATAGTATAGTGTATATATATTTTAATCATAAAATTTATAAATATTTATTTTTTAATATTTTAATGTCAATTTATTAAGTAACTGTTGTTAAAATAACAAATTATATATGTGCATTTACAGTATATTGTATGATTTTTAAATAAAACTTGCATTCAATTATATACTTACCTTTCTGTAGTTGTACACGCAAACGATAGAAGGATATTTTAATGTAGTGTTAGTAAGCATGTTTATGAATTTTTACTGTAATAAATAATTTTTATAATTAATAGCAATCATTTTAAGTTGGTAAGGGATTTATATATACAAGAATTTTGTGAAAGTTTTTAATAAATTTGCAGCAATGTGTTGCTAAAATTTTGTTAAAATTTTTGCGCTTTACCTATGAAATAATAAGTTGCATGTGAATATACTTGATTCTTAGGTATAGAATATTTTAAACAAAGCTTATTTTATTTCATCTTAAGGTTTCGATTGCTTGGAAATTATGCCGTTTGCATCAGTTAAAAAGAAAGTAATGTTTGAAATTTTATTGTTGGCTATGTTCCGTTATTGTTAACAATGTACTTCTTTAGTTTATTGCCGATGGTGTGTTCAAAGCGGAGTTGAACAATTTTTTTATGAGAGAATTGGCCGAAGATGGCTATTCGGGGGTAGAAGTTCGTAAGACCCCACGTAAAACAGAAATTATAATTATGGCAACGCGAACGCAAAATGTGCTTGGTGAGAAAGGCAGGCGAATCCGCGAACTTACATCTTTAGTGCAGAAGCGATTCAATTTACCAGAAGAATCGGTTGATGTATGGTTTGCATATGTTTTATGTTTACTTTTGTTTTAGTTTGATATATGTTTCAGTTGTACGCTGAAAAAGTTGCTCAGCGTGGTCTATGTGCAATAGCACAGTGTGAATCGCTTCGATTTAAGTTAATAGGTGGTCTTCCAGTTAGACGGTATGCATTAATTAGTGACTAGAACATTTTTCTTACATTTTATTTCACTAGAACATTCATGTAAAATGTTTCATTAAATAGGGTGTATGTTAAAAGATTATTTTCACTTTTGAAATTTTAGCGCCTGTTATGGTATTCTTCGTTACATTATGGAATCCCAGGCAAAGGGTTGTGAAGTAATTGTTTCTGGAAAATTGCGTGGTCAGCGTGCCAAATCAATGAAATTTGTTGATGGTTTAATGATTCATAGTGGTGATCCAACAAATGAATATGTAGAAAAAGGTGTTCGCCACGTTGTTCTACGCCAAGGTATTATTGTGATTACTATTAGTATTAGCAAAGTATTTATTTAAATGTTTTTTCATAGGCGTTATTGGTATAAAAGTAAAAATTATGTTACCACACGATCCGAAGGGTGTATACGGACCGAAGAAACCGTTGCCGGATTCTGTAGTAGTTTTCGAACCAAAGGAAGAAATTGTAATTTGGTTGATTTTATGTTTATTTGGTTTATGATTACAGCTGAATTTACTTTGATTTTAGCAAATGAAAGAAAAGCCAAGTGAAATGCAGTATGTCAGTTTGACTGGTCCATCACCCGATACCATGGGATTTTAATTTCCTGATGATAATAGTGTAGAACTGAAAGAATAAAAATATTCCAACATTTATGCTCGTGTTATGTGCTTTTGTTTATTATTGCTGTAAATTAAGAAACGCAAATAGTTTATATGATATTTTTTGTAAGTTTTCTTTAATTTATTAATCTAATGAACGTTATCTGCACCATGCAGTACCATTGAAACATCATAAAAAAAATACTTATAAATATTCATTACAGTAATGAGTTTAACTTAAACGATGCAGTCATCATTCTGAAACTATATTCTTGTAGTACCTAGTTTTGAAACTAACGATTTGTGGCCAAAATGAACTCTCGAACAATTAATATGACGTCTATTCTTATCTTTATTGAATGTTAATTAATACAATTCTTATCAATACCCTCGTTGCGTTGAAAAAAAATTATTTTCCATTTCTTTGAATACTCTGTTTCATGTTTTCTGAGTTCTTTTAGTTTTCAAAATGTATGAATTTTCACAATAATTATTTCTTGTCAATCATCCGTTAAAAAATTTACTGAAATATATAAATGTTTTATTTAAAAAATTTTAAAATTTTTATCATTATATTGTGATGCTGTTATTAAAAGAATTGCATCAATAATAAACAAACCTGAAAAACATATTTTAAATATACTGTATGCGATCTAAGTGAAAAGTGTAGAAATATTCATTTTTGTAGTAAGTGTGAAATTATTGGTTTTATTTTTGTGTTAACTTCTACAATATGTTTATATGTTATTCTTCTAATTCTAGTGTAGTATTTTGAACGTATTGAGTGTTCGGAATTATTATATATTTCATTTTTGGTTTTTATATTTATTATATGTTTCACGTTTTCCTTGTTTTGCTTTTGTTTCATTCTATTCAAAATTTATCTATACAATGTCAAATTTTGTAATAAAATATTTTGCATGCTAGTACACTGGAATGCTGTTAAGTTGAAAAATGGATTTGTATTATATGTAGCAATCGTTTAAGCATTTCAGTGTCGATTTCTTTTTGTTTTATTTTTTCTTTTGGTGTGATCATTTATGAATTTTTATTTTTTTTTTATTTGAGTACTTTGCATTTGAAATTTACAATGTTGTCGAAATACTTTCGATACGCACTCAGCTTATCAGCAGCTGCATTGAAAAACCACATTGATCTAGACAAGAAGAATTCAACGTCAGATTATAATGCACAAAATCATAACGGCTCAGTTTGGGATTTTAATTGGGATAAGTAAGTAAGAATGTAATATTTTCATGGTCAAGGAATTTATTTGTATTTTAGGCGTTCTCGAGGGAAAGAAATGGATGCTAATTTGAAGAAGGCGAATTCAAAAGTAGTTCGGCATATCATCATGATACGACATGGTCAGTATTACCAACGTAAGGAAGATTCATCAGAACGAATTTTGACCGAATTAGGTATGAATGTTTTTATTATGTTTAATTTATGAATCTGTGATTAGTTCATAATATACTCAAAATTATATATGTATATAGTTAGTTGGCTTATATTATTTAATTAGCGCATTATTTACATCAGTGGTAATGTTTTCTAGTTTCTGTATCATAATTATAATATTCCGCTCTAGGCTACTTTATTTGTTGCGTAATTGTATAGTCAGTGTATTTTCAGTTTGGATTGATGTATTTTGAATCATTCATCATTTGAGAGTGTTCTGGTAAAAACTTTTATTTTTGCTAAACTTACTTCTCAAATTGATAGCAAATTATAATTTCAACAATTTTTATAAATGAAAAAGACTTTATTTTTGTGATAATTTAAGTATCATTAGTGTTTATACAAGTGTTTTTTTTAACAAACACAATTTACAATTCTTAACGTTCCACACATACACACAATATGAAAATTGAATTAAATTTTATCAATGATGTTGCATTAAATTGCAAAATTATCCATGCCTCGCACAGTGAAGCCGCAGTTTTTGTATAGTAATAATAAAGTGATAATCAAGTGGAATGGCGAATTGTCGAGTAGAAGAATTGCTTTTTTCATCACTTTAACAAAATTTATACAGGTAGGAAACAGGCCGAAGTTTGCGGAGATCGCATTCGAAAATTAATCAAATACTTCCATCCGGTACAACTGACCACACTGTTCGCGTCGACAATGATCCGGGCCGATCAAACGGCACGGATTATCTGTGAACGTATTGGCATGCCGGTGGAGAAGATCTCCTACGATCCGTTGCTCGAAGAAGGCGCTCCTGTGGAACCGGAGCCACCGAAATACAACTGGTATCCGGAGGAGAAGGTGATTTTCCCGCCACCGATTCTTCTGTGTAACGTTTGATCGAATGTGATTGTTTTCTTGAAGAAATTTTACGAAGATGGGGCAAGAATCGAAGCAGCGTTTCGCAAATATTTCCACCGACCGGAACCAAGCCAGAAAGAACCCACGCTGGAGGTGATCGTCTGCCACGCGAATGTGATCCGATTTTTTGTCATGCGAGCTTTACAACTGCCAACCAAAGCCTGGGCTCGCATGAATCTGGCCCACTGTAGTCTCACCTATGTACGCATTTTGGAAAACGGTGAAGTGAATCTCGTCTACCTTGGCGACACTGGCTACATGCCGATCGACATGGTTTCTTACAGGTGATGATGGATGCACTACTACTTGTGCACCAATATACAGAGAAAGCGAAGTTTATTTTGTGTAATATCACACCTACGAAAGATTTATGATTTCCTTAATATTGTCAAAATAGCATATATGTATTGTTGTTGTTGTTGTTTTTTTTGTTTTTGTTTGCCATTTCATAACATCATCCACATGAGACCATGTTTGATGTTGATGATCAGTGTCGATCACTGCTGGCACTAACGGGCTCGTTTTCAGCACCGCCCCCGCCGCCGCGCCTAGACGACGATGCTTTAGACTTTTTTCTCCTTTTACTACTGCTGTCGCGGTCTCGACTCCTGCTGCGATGTGCATCTTTTGATTTTTTCGACTTGTGATAACTGCCACTGCGTCTGGCACTGTCATGGGAACGTTCACGCCGACTTCGGCTGCTACTACATAACAAAAACAACATTAGCAGCAACGTCAAATGCAAAATGAACATTTAACAAAAAAAAACATATATAGATATAGATATAGATATTTACTGTCGTTTTTTGCGTTTTGAACTCGATTCATCATCTCGACGTCGACGACTACTGCTGTGATCACGACTAGACCTGGCTCGATCTCGGCTGCGACGGCGATGCTCACTTCCACCGGCCGCGTTAGTGCTGTTCGAATTTCCATAAATTGAACCGCTGCCTGGGTACATGGAAGAGTCGTCCGGACCGCCGGACGAGCGCCTGCGGTAATAAGAGCCGCGCGATTCCCGTGCATAGGTGTTGGAGCTGAGCGAATCGACATCCGGCGCCACTTCGTCCAGACAATACATCTCTGGCGACAGTCGGCTCAGACTGCGACTGCGGCGACGACTCCGGTAGCGACTGTAGATGTGACTTAAACCGGGCGGAGATCTCGACCGACGAGTACCTCCTCCTTGAGAACTGTGGTAAACACCGCCGTGTCTGGAAGGATCCAGATCCGACCGTTTGTTGTAACCATAACGCAACGGCTCATCGTCGCCATTGCTGATAACAGAAAAATATCAAACTTTAAACAATGCTGACAACCTTTTCAACAGTTTACAATTATTACAATCCATTCTCAGTTTAATATTTTTAACTCTTATTATCCTCGACCAACTACTTACTATTCGCCAACTTTATATTCAAAATTACAGCAGTGAGATTTTTCAAATATGAAAAAAATGTAATTTAAAAAAATTCATATCAATAACAACAGTAAATGCTTCTGATAAACTAATCTGATAAATAATGCGCATTTACAGATCAATTTGAAATGATGATTTTTCATACAAAAAGTAAAAAATTCATACCTGCTCTTATCAGAAAATGTAGGTGTGTGTTGTCGCCCACTTTCTTGTTCAGGTTGATTGAATCCTGCGTAGCCTCTTAAAGAGAAAAAGATCAAAAAATTTGTATTCCAACAATAATAATAATAATACAAACCGTGGTGGAAACGGGGGTCTGCATGGAGGTGGAAACGGAAAGCCAGCAAAACCAATTCCTGGTGGAGGTGGCGCTCCAAAATGTGGAGGAGGACCAGCCAAATTTGGAGGTGGGACTCCTGATTAATTTATACGCAAACAAAATGTAAACACATGACATGAAATGAAGGTAAACTTACCTGGTGGAACGCCCAAGCCTGGAACTGGAGGAACTACAGTAGGAGGAAAACCTGGTGGGATGCCTAAACCATGCGGTGGTACACATGGTGGCGCCGCTAATATAGTAGAGCTTGGCAGTGGTTCTTTAGTTTTCGAATCACCATTGCCTTTACAAGAACCTGGTGATGGTTCTTTTTCTGCATCATCGCAAGCAAATCGATTGTTCTTGTCAGTCATTTTGATTTTATTGAATGTGGAAGATGACTTTTCTGTCGACTGCCGATCAGACTGCATTTAAATATTAAAAACAATTAGAAACAGAAGTGAAAAATGTGCATAATGCAAAGAAAAAAAGAAAAATACTTCAGAAGGAAGAAATGCAGAAAATGCAACTGCTGGAGGCGGTAAACTTGTAATAGTGGGAATTGGACCACCGACTCGAGCAGGTGCATTCAAACTAGGGATACTATTGAAATATGCTTTGTTCGCATTTGCTGGCCCAAACTCGGTTCGCAAACGTTTCTGCCGTTCACAATACGTTTGCCAGGTCTCTTCTGTAAATCCATAGTTGAAATAATCAGTTACATCAGCACCTGGCTCACGCCATGGTTTTGCTTCAATTGTTGCAATGTCAACGTCAAATATCGGCGTTCCATTGTAAGTGCCAGTAGAGTCGATATCTAATTTGTTTGAATATCGCATGTTGCCTGATTTTTGACCCATTTGACGAAAGCTAAATAATGAATAAATATATGAAAAAGTAATGACACACATTAAGAAACTACACAACTCTTTATTAAATAATCATTATCTATATGTTTCAGTTATTTTAATTTGTACAACTTTCAAAGATCATTTTTCGAAATCCAAAAAAAACCACTCGACATTTAAGAAAAAATTCTTTTAATATTAAAATTGCTAAATGTGAAAACTTTGCTTACTTCGCCGTTGGTAAAGTTGGCTTCACATCACCTATTGTAATACAAATATTATCTTCATCGTCAGACGACAGCTCTTCAAAAGCATTAATCTCTTTTGTTTGCTCATTAGCAGTTTCAGTTTTGGAAGAGACATCTTCCGCATTTTCAGGCTAAAATTTTCAACATAACATAATGAATATTTCAAAATTTCTAAATACCATTGCATGGTTCTCTTTTGGACTATCTTTTGACGCTGAAGATTCATTTAATTCATTATTATCTTGATCCTCTTCTTCAATTGTGACAACAATTCTTGGATAAGCACCTGCATTCTTAGGAGGGGAGGATGTAGATACATCTATCTCTTCAGAAGTTTGCACTTGTTCAACTTCGGTATCAGCTGCTTCGCTTTCCATTATTAATATAATCAGAAAAAGTTTCACATCAATGTGTTAATTGAAAATCAGTCTTCAGGTAGCTGAAATTTACGAAGAAAAAAGCATCAGTAATTGTTAGAACTGTAAATAATATCCAGAAATATTAGCAACTAAAAGTTTCATAAATGTATTACAAAATAAAAAAACTGCAAAGTATAAACTGAAAATTTATATTTACGTTAATAAATGATGATAAAATAGACAATTAAATCTGAGGTAATATAATATTTGCACATAGAACAACTATTTCAAATACATCATTAATCATATGTACAGTTATCAATAAACGGCATTCCGCTATGTTATGTTGAAACTTTATAAGTGTGAAACATAAAGAATGAAAATTTTATGCTAAAGAATTAAATAAGTTAAATAAAAGACACCTGGCGGATAATTTCAACATAATCAGTAACCTTAATTTAAACAAAAAAACAACAAGTACAGTACAATTCTGTTTTGGAAAATAAAGTACAAATTTGCCATACGCTATATTTCATAACTGTTTTAAAATAAAAAAAAATGCTGCTAAATTTGTTCTACTAGATACAAATAATTAAAAATATGTAATTTTCTTTCTAAATTATTATTTACGCCGTGTATTTTTACTGAATATAAATTTTTCAAATATTCAAATATTCAATCAGAATTTCACATTCATTCATCGAAAAACTTTATAAAAATAGAACATTTAAATAAATTTTAAATCATAAAAATCAAAGAATTTTAATAGCAATGATAAGAAGCAATTTTCATAGCTTAAAATATTTTGCCGTGAGCTTCATCAAAATATTAATATTACTGATTGCCAATCATTTCAATGATTTGCAGTTGCAATTTTTAGTTTTATAATAAAGTAAAGTTATTGAACAACTAAATCAAAAACATTATATTATGATTATATTAGTGAGTGAGTTAGTGTGTGAGTTTTATTCGTATTATAAATATCTTATTCAAAAGTGCTTAGATAAAGCAGCTACTTATGAATTAATAAAAAATCAAGTCTAAATAAAGTTCAAACTTTAAAACAATATTAAAATACTGATACAACTATGATTATATTAATTTTAAATACTAAACGAATTTATAAAGTGCATAATTATTTAATTTTCAAGAAAAATTTGAATTATAACATTTTCTTAATATTATATATTTTAATATAAGTAAATGCTGATAACCTCCGATAGCTCAGTTGGTAGAGCGGTGGACTGTAGACATATCACGCAGACATCCATAGGTCGCTGGTTCGACTCCGGCTCGGAGGAAACGTTTTTCACAAATCAAAGCTTTCAATTCTGTACAAAATACTTGAACTTTTAATAACTATCGTATTAAAAAATTCTTTTTGAAAATTCATGCATAGAGTAAATTTCTTTTCTAATTAAATGAACTATCAGAATAATGTAATTCTTCTTTTCAACTTTTCGTTTATAAATATTGTTTCTTTGCTGTTAAATGCAAATACTGGTAGTTTGTTCATTGTACTTGACTTGGCATTTGATCTGACCTCACAGGTCATTGAAATAATCTCATGTGACAGCCAATATCCTATATTTCATTGTTTTTACAACTTGTACTGGCAGTTTGCATACAACCAGAGGAACAACAGGTCACCAACTCTTTTGAAATTCAAAATGAAAAAAAAATGCAAAAATCACTCCACCATTGGGTCATTGATTGAACAAATAAATAATTGTCATAATTTTATTTTTATATTTTTAACAATATTCAATAATGTATAGCAAAAAGAGAAAAGAAAAAAAATATATGAACAGTATCAAATCCAAACAGACAACGTTGAAAAACAGCTATAAGTTGCAGAATTTTTTCCTAAGAAAAAAGAAAGACGGAAATAACAGCATTCATTATTGATGACTGAATTGTAATCAGCAGAGAAGAGAGAAATCAAAAAAAGTGAAAAAAAAAGATCAAAAATCAGTTTAATAGTTATAAGTCTATTGTTGCTGCTTTATACAGCATTTTAAGCCTGCGAGCCGCTTTTAGCATAGTCGGTGATGATTGCACAGCGTTAGTGAACATATAGCATTGAAATATTTTTAAAGTTCAAAGTTCAGCAGGATCGTGTTTTTGCAATTGTTCTCCATAATCTGTTACTTGACTTCCAACAAACGTTTCATAATGGTCAAGTATCTCTTTGACGGATAGCTTACCGTCGTTGTCGTCATCGGCAATGTGAATCAAATGACGTGATTCAGCTTCGGCATGGTCAAAATTGGTGGGCATTAGCCATTCTTTCAATTCTTCACGATCCATTTTCCCATCCTTATTCTTATCACGGTGCTCTTTGAACATCTGCCTCTCCGACTTGACCCATTCTGGTTCTTCTTTTTGCTCAGGATAATCTTCAGCTCGATACATGTCCGTGATGTATTCATCGAGATCAACAAATCCGTCATCATTTTTGTCTATATCTTTCATGGTCTCTTCGACAATCACATCCGCCATCAATGGACAACTTTCCGGATGCAAGAAGCAGCCGTATTCTTCTTTACTAAGCTTGCCGTCTTCGTCTAAATCCGCCTTATTCCAACGATGCTTATCTCTTTCCAATAGTTCTCTGTATTCATCGCTCAATTCATCTTGTGAACTCGGCTGACCGTACAAACTTTCCGTATAATCTTTGAAAGAAAGTTTGCCATCTTCGGTCATCGGTTTGTCGAAATTATTCCAACTGTTGTTGATGTCATTGTCAATGTAACGTTTCTGCATCCTTTTTATGTGGGCTTGTAGTTCAGAAGCGTCCGTAAAGCCGTCCTCGTCAACGTCAATTACTTTGATCAAAATTTCCAACTTTGCCTTGATCTCTTCCGGTTTCAAAGAACTCAACTCTTCTGCCATTTGTTCACCAACGAACGGCTGCTGTTCGTGTTCATGCTTGCCGGCTGTTGAGCTTGCCAACATCACCAAGCAGGCACCAATAAGCAAAAAAATATTCATCGCCATGTTCAACTTCATGCTTGACCGATCGATGTCTTAAAAATAATAACTTGTAAAAAATTCACAATAAAATTATTCATTCATCAATATACATTGAAAACAATTAAACAAAACAACATTTCCATTGTTAACTGAAATATTATATATGTTCTTTTATTAATATGCACAACAATGACTAACAATATTTTTAAAAAAATATTCTGCTTAATTCAATGCTCTTTTAAATAAAAGAACTCAAAAAAATAAAAGAAAATAAGCCTGACGAAAACTACACCACCACTCGACTAGTACGAAATTTTTTTCAACAACAAAGCTTCACTGATAAAAATCTACGCCATTCAAAATATGAATCAACTTTTAAAACATTTTATGAATTTTTATTCAAGCAAAAATAAATTATATAACAATTTTTCATTTCGACCAACATAAAGAAATTTTATATTAAACAAAATAAAAAAATATCTGCTTAACTACAGCATTTGTGATGGACGAATTTAACAACTGGCAATAAATAATAAAACAACGTAAAAATTTTACAAACAACAAATTACACAGTACAAACTATAAATAAAATCTTTATATAACGTATTGCCAATATTTAGAGTTAAAATACATCAGCAAACAAACCAACGACTAAAGAAAACATACCAATCCAGAGGGACATAGTATGGCACTGCTTTTGAACTACAGTAAAAATCATTCAAGTTATTATTTCATTCACTAATATATGCTGAAAAAAGCAAAAATTTTCTTACATTAAAAAACCACCAAAAAATGAATTTAAATTCTTTTTCTCTTCTTTAATGCATACTTTAATTTCGTTTGCAAAGTTCAACGTATTAAATTTGACCAATTAAATTAAATACAATGCAAGCTAATGGAACTTTCATAAGGTTAAACAGTTTTTAGAATTTGGACAACAACAAATTACATGCACAGTTATATTCTGACAATTTTTCTTTTTTTAAATTATTTTTTTTAATTCGTTGTCAAAATTTTTATAAAATATTTATTATCAATTTTATTTCAGTATATAATAAAGTTATTCTGTTTAAATCGAATATATAAAAAGTAATCTTATAAAAATTAGCTATTCTGGATGGCATTTATATTATTACAATTTACAGTATCGCTTCTGTTATTATCATGCTGAAGCATTGTAAAAAATTTTGTTTTTATTGCAAGCATTCAAATTAGAAATAATGAATTTTGTAAAGTGAATAGAAATGAAAAGCATTATCGGGAAAGATTTAAAAGTAAAGCACTAGTATTTAATAATTGTACTTGATAATCAATGTTTCAGTAAGGCGTCCTCATTGCTTTATTAATAAATTAATTTCTTCATGAGTTTTAATTATTTTTAATTGAAACGCTGCTTAATCAAATTTTCAGAAATGTACGTTATGTCAGACATGTACAGTTTAAAATGTTAAGGGCATTTTCGATGCTTTGACTTTAAGATTACTATTTTTAGCATAGATTTTGTTACATTTGCTGCAATTGTTTCATGTCATATTAATGGCATTAACGTCATTTAGAAATGTTTATCATTTTTAGGATTAAAACTTTTTTAAGTAGAGAAAGTTAATTGCATTTATGTAATTTTTCATCATAATATTTATTCATCTAAGAGAAATTGAAAACAGTTAAAAATAATTGTGATATTTACGATTGCAGCGTATAGAATAACAGCAGTTGAAGATGTTTCCCTTTTAGAAAACAATGGACGACGATGTTGTTGTAGATGAAGCTCAGCTTGGTAAACTGGAATTGAACGATGGCGAATACAGTGGCGTGTCTGATCCGCAGCTAATGTTAGATATTTTGGATGCAAAGCAGAAAGAACCAAGTGCTTTTGTATCCGGTTGGGAAGAGATGGATAATACTGGAATTATTCCGGATGAAAATGTCGAAAGTAGTTACAAAAAGGATCATTTTATTTCTTTTTTGTTGAAATGTGATTTTAGATGATCCGGGTAAGAAATTGCTTGTAGCTGCCGAAAAAGGTGATGCAGATGAAGTTGTAAATTTGTTGAAATGCGATCGATCTTTGGTTCATGTTCGCGATCGTGATTTTTATACGCCATTGCATCGAGCAGCTTACAATAATCACGTTTCGGTTATTAAGGTGAAATTTCATTATTCCATAATTCCATATTTGTTAATTTTTGAATCAATGTTATGCATTATATTTTGGAAGTATTCTATTGTTGACAAAACAGCTATTAGTACAGTAAAATGCAGATCGTTTATTTATAATAATTCACTTGAAACTCGTTTGTAAATTTAATGGTTTATTTTCAAATAACTAATTCTTGTGTCAGTCGACAAATTATAATTGTAGGTTTTGTTATCGAATGGAGCAGATATTAGTGCTCAAACAGAAGACGGTTGGCAACCGTTGCACTGTGCTGCTCGTTGGGGAAATTTGGAATCTGTAAAAATCTTGTTACACATGGGAAAAGCTGATATTAATGCCAGGAGCAACAGTAAAGTTTAAAAAAAAAATGTTTAGCTTATAGCATAAGTTGAAATTTTTCAGGTGGATTAACACCACTTCACATTGCAGCATCCGAACAGCCATCTTTATTCACCGCAGAATATCTCCTCAGTCAGCCAGACATTGATCCTTCTATTAGATCTAAAACTGGCGAAACTGCTATGGATATTGCGAGAAGAACGTCTGATTTGATGCTTCAGCTTTTTGAAAGTGCAGCATAAACATTTCTAATCAATGTATTGGTTTCTTTTTTCAAACTTGTTCAAGTTTATTTATGCAACATTTGAATTAATAATTTGTATAATCAGAATGAAACGCTGAAAATGAATATAGTCAGTTTTGTTTGTACATTTAGGTGACACGAAAAAGTGCAAAAAGCCTTCTTGTCGTTTTCGCTTTTTTTGTCAATTTATTTCTCGAAAAACACGGTTTTGGGTATGAAAAAATTTTAATATGACAGACGAAAGATGTGAAGTTAAATTTTCATAAAATGTGGTTTTTATGACCAATTTTTTTTTACCAGTGAATTGCAGTGGTCTCAGGAAAATAAAAGTATTTTTGCATTTCAAATGTGTGCGAAGTTTATTTTGAACTTGCATTCTTATTTTGCTCTAGTATAAGAAAAAGCACAGTTATTAATATTTACAAGAAAAATAAAAGGGAATTTTTTTACTTTTTGAAATTTATGCATATTGTTCATTTCGACCAATGTGTATGTTTTTCATCGTTTAGAATTTTCTTATAATTCCTTTATCAGTGGAGGCAAAGTTTTTTGAACATTTTAACAACAAATTATATTTTAAGCAATGTTTTACTTTTATGCAAATGATCCGTTATTATTTGAGATGCCGCTTTTGTACAGAATGCAATCACTTTTTCTCTTCCTTAATTATCTTTGTTATTGGATTTTTACTGTAGTTTTAAATCGTGTTCCATGTTTGATTGGCTGTTTGTTGATGTCAAGAAAAATGCAACATATTTATATAATGCTTCAGCTTATTTTGGAAACTTCAATATTCATCAACTTTGCTTCATGTTGTTGATTTGAAAAAATTTCAATTTATTCAAATTTTCTGTCAGCTGTAGAAGCAGTTTCATTGGTTACAATTGAACATGGTCATTTCTATACTACGTACTGCTTTTAGAGAAGTGAAATTGCAGCGCCGGCTGATTTTTGGTGGTTGTTTGTTTACTAGAAAGCAATTTTGTGACGTTTCAAGAAAAACAGATGAAATATTGATTAATCAGTTTAAAGAAAAGTTTTTTTCCAATCGTTTGATTAAATTTACTGATCAGTTGGATTTCGTGAATGACAGCGGTGAAAACGCGTTGCCAGTTTTTCGTATCATTGACAATCTTGGCAATGTAGTCAATGCCGAAATGATCAAAGCGTTCAGTGCTGACCTTTGCTTGCAGATGTACAAAAAGGTATGCAATTTGTATTTGTGCAGCTTATGCAATGAAAATATGTTTGTTTTTATTTGAGTATACAAATGGCAAATTCATCTTCTGTTGTTGCTAAGCAGTAATGAAAAATGCTCTTATATTCTGACTTTTATACACAGATTTATTTACTAAGGTTAGACTGTTAGACTATTTTTGAATTAGAGGTTTCTTGTTTGTATCTTGCTTTTTTGTTTAATAGTGATGAATTGAACTGATTTGTGTATGGTAATGATTAGGATAATTTGATTTGGAGAAATTCAATTAAATGAAGCGCAAAGACTAGCAAAGTAATTGGATATGTTATAATGAATACAAAATCAATCAAAAGTTGATGAAGTCTCGATGGCTTTCTTTACTGATTTTAATGAGTAGCATTAAAACAGTAGTTACGAGGGAAGAAGAGATTGAACATTTTTCAATATAATTATAATATATAAGAATATTGTTAATAATAAATTTTGTTTCAGATGTTACTTGTTCATGTAGTAGATGAAATTTTGTACAATGCGCAGAGGCAAGGTCGTATAAGTTTTTACTTGACAAATGATGGTGAAGAAGCAACGCAAATTGGTTCTGCTTCAGCTTTACAAGCAGATGATCTCATTTATGCCCAATACAGAGAATTGGGTACATTGTTGTGGCGTGACTTTCCTCTACAATCATTAATGGATCAATGCGTAGGCAATGCTGACGATCTGAACAAAGGACGGCAAATGCCAGTGCATTATGGTTCCAAAGAGTTGAACGTTGTCACCATTTCGTCAACACTTGCTACACAAATGCCCCAAGCAGTAAGATAATTGAATTTTTGTATGCTTTGTCTTATTTTTGTGATGTTTTCATTTTCAGGTTGGTTCTGCTTATGCGATGAAATTGCGTAAACAGCAGAACGTGGTGATCTGCTATTTTGGCGATGGTGCCGCAAGTGAAGGAGACTGCCATGCGGCTTTCAATTTTGCCGGTACTCTGCGATGTCCAGTTGTATTTTTTTGTCGTAACAACGGCTACGCTATATCAACCTGTTCAAGTGAACAATATGCCGGCGATGGTATCGGCTCCAGAGGCCCTGCATATGGTTTGAATACTGTGCGCGTGGACGGTAACGATGTATTTGCTGTGCACATGGCCACGTTGCACGCTAGGCAAATGGCGCTTCATTGCAAACCTTGCTTGATCGAAGCAATCACATACCGACTTGGGCATCACTCGACTTCTGACGACAGCACTGCTTACAGGTAGATTTTATATTAATAATAATTTATATGGTTATTTTTATTATTTTTCTTATAGATCTGCTGCTGAAATTCAACTTTGGCAAAAATCCAACTCACCGTTAGCTCGTCTGCGTGCATTTCTGTTCAACAATAGCCTGCTTGATGAAGAACAAGAGCACAGCTTGCAAAAAATTTATCGGAAAGAGGTTTTGAATTCATTAATTTTATCTGAGAAGAAGCCAAAACCAGAAATTGAGACTCTTTTCACTGATGTATATGATCAAATGACTCCTAGAATTCAAAAGCAATACAACGAATTGAAAACTGCACTTGCTGCACGTGAAAATCTTGAATAATAATTGTGTATATTTTTTGTGCTTATATCTTATTTAATTTTTTGTCATCTTGCAGTTTTTAGAAAATTAATCACAAACAATTGATATTCATAATATTAATAAAGTTTTTTTTTCTTTACTTTGCTTTATATCATAAATAATATAATAATGTAAAGCACGTTATTATTCTTCATTATCATCTATTAATATTTAATTAACGCAAGTACAAATAGATGCTCTATTAAATTTTTGTAATAAAAATTTTTATTGAATAAAAAACAAGAAATATTTGTGAATTTTATAATTTTTAACGTAAATTTATTCTTTCTAATCAAATCAAGTTGTATTGTTTCTTTGATCAGTGTCGTTTGTATAGGATGAATTAATAAAAGCACTGCCATTTGGTAGAATTTGTATAGAATCAACGCTGGCCGTCGTCCCGCACATTGGGCAACATTTTTCCACAGCAATCCATCTGAAATGTGAACCATATTAATTTGCTGATATTTAAATTGATCAAATTTTAAAACTTCAACTAATCCTACTTTTTATACTCTGCACTGATTGCCGGAAAGTCACAATGCACACAGACAGTTATTTCAGAATCTGAAATATGCTTACCCTAAACAAACAAATAAATAAATATGAAAATATTATTTCTTTTTCTTATTTACAGAAGCAATACAAAATGGAATTGTGTTTTTGCAACAAGTACACTTCAATTCTGATTCAGCCAACTGAGCTTTGCAATACGGACACGGAGTTTTCATTTCTGAATCATCTGTATCTTCTCTTTTTCTGATAATTAAATTTAATATTTTCACAAAAACAACAAAAATTAAATCCTTCACTTGCCTTATTATTGTTTCTATTGTTTTCTTGTATCGACTGTCGATTGATTCTTTATAGTTCGGTCGCATCAACACGGCCGCCCATTTATAAGCTGTGCTTTTCATACCGCTGTACCAACATTCAATAGCGGTCAGTGTATAAATTTGCACGGCATCTTAAAAATTGTTTCATTTGTTTTTTTCAAATTTTCAAAATTTGAACAAAATTATTTATTGTTCAAAATATACGCATAGCAAAGTCGTTTATATTTTCCGCAATTCTGATCAGCAGTCTAGCAGCTAAAGGGTGAAGTTTTCTTCTCACAGCACTCTAAAAAAAAATTTTAAATCGTTAAATATTATTCATTAAACATAAATACAATAATCTTTTACTTTCACTAACAAATAGCTGTGCAAAAGCATGAGCGCAGTTTTCATTTCCAATGAAATTGGAAGATGCTTTTGAATCAAACTTTGATGCAATTTGAACAAAACATCTCGAGCAAGACGATATTGTCCTAAACTTCCAACATGTGAAGTATTCAACAAAATAACGTTAATAATTTATCAATTTACATAATTCAAATAGATATACTAGATTTTATTACATCATTTCACACAAACAAAACAGAAATAGTATTCGCCTTCACTGTATCAAAACATGTTAATGCTATATTAGGTGTCAAAAATTTTTATAACTAACCTGAATCAAAAAATAATAATACAAATTTCAACAAATCATCTGCTTACCTCTGGATTGTTTATCTTTGACAATAATTATAGCAATTTTTGCAGCTTCTTGATGCCTTTCCAAAATTGTATACAGTTGAAAAAGATATGTCGGATCCTAAAAATTCAACATGGTTCTAAAATAAATTAGAATTGTAAAAAATATTCATTAAAAACTAACTTTTGGTATTCCATCTTTTTCACCAGTCAAAAATTGTAACAGTTCGTCAATTATTGTTCTATCTCGCGTCAAAGCAGCACATTCAACAGCCAATTTGATGGATATTTTGTCACATTGATCATTGATAAAAATATCAAATGCCTAGAATTGAAAAAATTATTTTCATTTTATTTTACTCTTCTCTAATTGACAAGTACTTTGTGATATTTTTCTGCTTTCATGTAAAATTTTCCGGCTAATAATTTCTTGCCTTGATGATCAAAATAACTTGCTATTGTATTATAAATTTCTTCATCACCGTCGTCACCTAATTTTTTGAATATTTGAAAAGTTTCTTTAAATATGTATTTTTCAAATTGAAAATTATTGCCAATAACCAACTATTATTTACCAATTGTATCTGCAAAAACTTCCATTTTATCTTTCTTCTTAGCTAACTGTAAAGCTTCTGAAAAGCAATTTGCCAACACTAGAAGACGCACAGCGGATGAATAATCATTTCGACCAATGAAATAGCTGAATTTATTACTTTTAAAATTATGTAAAAATTAACAAATAATCATAATCATTAACAAATAAACAACAGACTTGGACAAAAACTTTGCCGCCTCTATGCATTTACTTTCTTGAACAACACGAACAGCCTCTTCAAGACCATTCAAATGTTCCATTGAAATTCTGAAACTGGGCAATTTAAAAATGATCTACTATGAAAAATAACATGATAAAAAAATATCTTGTATTTATTTCATCAATGACCTCACAAAATTAAAGTAATCATCTCCTTTTTTATATGATTCAGCAGCTGTTGAATAATCTTTTATCGTTTCCATTGCTTTTGCATATTGGACGTAAAATTGCTTTGCGGTCACTTGATGTAAAATATTTTTCAATTTTGACCTAGCAATTAAAACGAAAAACATTTTTACATTGCTATATAATTTGAACCATAATTAAGTTAAATTAAATACCAATTTTTCGATTTTAGCCATAAATAAGCAGATTTGTTGTATTCTTCACATCTTGCATACATATTAGCTGCTTCGTTGAATAACTAAACAAATACGCAATAAAATAATAATAATAATAAATTTTCTACATAAATAACACCACCATTTTTTGTTCTAAAATGCTTGCACATTCTTTCAACAACGAATCATCTGATGATTGTAAAGCTAATTTTATTCCACTAAAATAAATATGCTTTTTGTTAACTTTTCAAATTGTACAATTTGAAAATATGCATGCATCATCATTCGTACTTTTTCACCTCACCGCACCACAGCGAGGTTCTCGCAATGCCATTTTTACAACAGATTATAATTTCTTCCTTCTCTAACAGTGAATCATTATCTTTCTGCAAAAGTCAAAAAGTCAGTTGCAATATTAACGACAAGTATTTTATCTGCTGTCCAAAACGCTTTACGTATATTTTGGTATTTTCAATTATAAGTAAAATATCACTTTACCTGCGCTTCAGCTAAACCGCTCTGATAATACTGCAATGCTTTTTCATACTGGCCACTGTAATTTTTTTTTTTAGTAAATTTAATTATTATTAATTTCAAGCTATACTTCCATACATTTGTTCCAATTCTTGGGCAAACTCTTTAGAAATATTCGCAATTTGTTCAGGAAAAAACTGATCTGCCAACCTGAGCGCATTTTCCCAATCCATTATGTCACAGTACATCTTTAAAATAGTTCTTCAGTGAATGATTTTTTTTCAATAATTTACAAATTACTTTATGCAAAATATAGCAAATCTGTTTCTTCTGTTAATAGAATTTTAAACATACTATCATACGTTAAATACATAACTATAAAATAATTACAAAAACTAAAATAAAAAGAGAAAAAATTTTGTACCTGAAGAGCATCTTTAGAATTAAACGAATCTATGTACAACTTTTCAGCTAATGCATAATTTTGCATTATCATCGCCACGTGTGCACGAAGTTGGTCCCTATTTTCACAACAACTAATATCTTTCAAGCACCATACCATACTGATATCTCCAATGTGTTGGTAGCATCTGATGGCTAAATTGAAAATTATCTTTCATATTTAAAACCAGATAGAATTTAATCGAATAAATAACATATTGCCTAATTCAATGTGAAGCTCTTCCAATGCAGCTTTGGCAACAATTTCCCATAGTTCAGCTTCCGTTTTCTTTTCGTCATTTTTCAAAACAGACTGAACACTAAAATTATCATATTTGCAAAAAATATCACAAAAAAATGCTGTTTAACTTGATTGTCAATTATTCAATTATTGTAAAATTCATCAATTTTGATCAAACTTACTCTTTGTTCGCATGCAATATTTGGCAAGCACTTTTCAACTAAATGAACAGGATAACATTTTAAAAAAATCAAACAAATTAAACTTTATTCTTAATTTACTTCGATGGGAAAATTTTCTAATTGCTTTTGGTATTTGTAATTTGTGGTGATCACTCTTTCCTGAAGATCACTTCCTGATAAAATCACCACTGAACCTTGGCTGCACAAAACTGGAACTGATTCTTGCGCATCCAATGCAATGCAGTGCAGTAATTCTACCCTTGTTTCTGAAAAATACAAACAAACACATATTTAAAAATCAAGAGCAAGAAAATCACAAAATAAAACTCACCATTTATAGCACTTTTCATATATTTAAAAATTTTCATTTGTAAATGATCAGCCACAAGAAAAACATCCTATTAAATAAATATAATTTAAAAAAAAATAGAATTAATTCTCCGTCTTTACTTTTTCAACTGAACACTGTTCCCAGCAAAGTGAATTACATTCTTCTAATTTTGCATTCACTTCTAAAATTTCACAAGTAATCTAAATGAAAATTCATTTTTTGAAATTATGTCTCGTTCATCTTGTAAAACAAACAACATACAGGATCAAATGCAAAAATATTTATCTTCTCTGTGACAAATAATGCTTTAACTCCTTTTCGTTGCGTGGCAATCAATTCAATGCCGATGGAATGCTTCAAAACGGTCAGTGGCTCGAATGAATCGAAAAAAAGGAAAACCATCAAGCCTGTCTGTAAAAGATATAATTAAATTTGACAAATAATACACATGGAAAATATTTTTTTTAATATAATCACATCTGTAGCGTATGCTACGTAATCTGCATTCAAAGAAATACAGTTGATCCGTTCCTTGTTTCCAAACTTTGGAAAAATCAGACAATTCTGCTCTGTCACCATGCTGTGCTGGCCAACCTCAACATGCAAACTTTAATTTATGAAAAATTTACATTTGCCACTTGTTTACTGAATGAATGATCAATTTTCCATCGCAAAGAACAAACGCTTTTTCATTATTAAGCAAAATCATCTTTACTGTTCCAAGATAATCAGTTTCAGTAACCAGTTCGCAAGCTAAAATATTCACATTATAATTAAATAAATTTACATGAAAATATTCAACTAAACCTTTCTGACACATTTTGTAATAAAGCACTTTGTTGTTTATTCCAACTGCAAAATATTCAAAGCCGACAGCAATAATACTAGGTTCAATTTTTACCTCATACGTCATAATGCTTTCCTAGAACCATTCATTTCTTTCATTGAAACAACAAATAAGCAAAGAAAACATTTTTTTTAATCTCATATCCATTCTAAAATTATATTACTGCAAAAAATACAGATTCTCAATAAACAGAAATTGTATTTAAATTCTCCTTAACAAGATTCTTTTGCTGTTTAGCATGCATTTATGAAATTTGATTATTGAAATAATTTTTAACATTTTGAAATAAAAATCAAACTCACTTTGGGAAATTGTGTTCTCACTGTAATTTCAGATAGAGAAGATAAATAAGCCAGTGTATTGCCACTGGTCGCCCAAAGTGAAATCAGATGAATCAAATATACATGAACGCAAGCCGCATCTGTACTGAATACAAGAATTTGACCGTCATCGGAACAGGAAAGTTTTTGCAAACGTTTTTCATTCGATTCAAGATTCAAAACTGCGTTAATATCTGCCAGACGACTCTTTTCTCTAAGCTTTATGCTAAATTGAACTTCATGATGAGATTTATGCTAAAAATCAATGGATTACCTGAAATCTCCAGCCACAATCACTTTATTTGAAATTGAATTAACAAACAAACCACAAAAATAATTTTGAAAATCTTGTATGGAAAAAAGTTCCTAAAAGCAAATCAATAAGTACAATTTGCAAAATACATTTTATTTAAATGAAAAGATGAAAGATAAATTTCAAAAATAATAACTGTTTTAAAGTAATATTAGAGTGAACTTTCAACCAGAATAACAAAGTCATACTTGTCCCATGGTACTCTGTCGGACAGACATTAAAACAGTTTGCCCTTTTTGAAAACCGAAAATTATCGATTTATCATCAAACCTGCAATTATTAAAAAATTTGAATAAACTCCCTTTAATTGAATAAATACTTTTACCATGTACAATGTAGAATTTCACCATATGCTTCATTGAAATTGATTTTATGGCTTGCTTTGAAACTTGGAAAATCCAGCAAGAGAAGTGTGTTTTTTGAAATAACCACACTAACCTGCTTTTTTAAAAAAAATATTTTTTCAAGAATAACAAAAAGTAATTAAAAATTTTATACCGTCCCATTTCCAATTTCTTTACTTTCCAAAACTCTTCTTTCTGTAAAATTCAAAAGCGATGGTACACCAGAGCATATGTATGAAAACAGAAGATCGCCTTCAGAATTTAGAACCGTTATACTGCAATCATCACTGCACAGAATCAGTTGATCATCGTCGGTGAATAATGCTTCTGTAATTTTTTTCGAATGAACTCCAATAACTGGCACAAGTCTAAAAATTACAGACAATTAATACAGGCTTTCTTGGTAAAACAGAAATATTGTCACTTTGAAAACTGCTGATAGTAGAAAAGAACGTTTCCTTTTTGAGTTCCCAATGCAAGTATACGACTTCTCGTTGACCAAGCAACTGCAGTAAAAACATCCCTGAAAAAAGATATCCAATGTACAATTTTCAGATGGCATGAAAAATAAACTGTCATTCAGAAAAGTGAAATTTTGACCACAAAATGAAAATTACCTATATAAATATCCAGAAATTTTGAAATCAGTCATCATTAATAATCAATGATAATTTTCATAAATTTCCGAGGGTTAAAAAAAATAAGAATTTTACGAGAAGTGCTGAAAAAAATTATCAAGTATCATCTTTCGTATCTCATGCTATTCAGTAAGACAATTTATGAATCATTTATAAAAGAAATATTCAATTGCACTTTCAACTCATGTAAAAATGTCATAAACTCGAATAATTTAAAATACCATATAAAATAATACTTGATTTCAAATTTATGATACGGTAAATAAGGAAACAAGCGGGAAGAACAGTTGCAAAAAAGAGCAGACAAATGGAATTGTTGTTGCCTACTTGACAGTGAAATTGGCTTTGATGACTTTTGCAGATTTTTTATCAACGCTCCAAATAACAATCGAGTCTGATTCTTCATCCAAAAGTACCAAACTGTCTCCGCTCGGGTGCCACTGGACCGCACATGGTTGACTGAAAGTTTTTTTCTACATTTTTACCATAATTCATAAATAATGAAAATAATGTTTACAAACCCATTTGTCTGTATTTCATCGTATACATTCCCATGACGGTCATAGACAGTCAAAATGCCCAATAATCTAATCAAGAGAACAGTTTACAATACTGTTTTTAAAATGAGGATGCGTCGTTCAATTTTATACCTACTGACGGCCACCAGTTGGGCAAGTTTTGGTTGTATAGCAAATAGTATGTTCTTCTGGGCATTTAATTGACACTCGACGTTGAATAGAAGCTAAACAGAATGAAAAAGTTTCATTTTGAAATTTTATTTGACAAAACTTATACCTTCATGCTTTCTACAACTGTTCATTGGAAACTTTGTTGTCATGACAACAGTTGCTATCGATTTATTGAATGTTTTGGGCAACAAATAACGATAATTTATTATTCACTAATACATTCATAATCAGTTACAATCAGTTTAGCAAAAACTCAAGCAGTTCAAAATAAAATATTTTTAATTTCGAATATAATTTTGCCATTGCAAGTTGAAAATAGATTGAGATTATTAATCGATTCCACTCTGCCTACATGATGCAATCAATACACGTCAGACGAAATGAAATGAAATTAAATTATTAAATTATTTTAAATAAATCAAATTAAACTGTGAATAAATTTTTAAAACAAAGTTATTTTTCCTTGTATAACAGTCAGACGGTAAAATCGAATGGAAAATCAAGTGAGAAACCGTACTGTAGAAAAAAAACAAAAAGAGCAGCTGCAGCCACGTGGAAGTAGTAGTGGTTTTGAGTTTAGTCCAGCTTGCGTTGTTTGTCGTACGTCTCATGTGACCAATAAAGTGTGCCGAGTATCGCAAGTCGTTTTAGCTGATAAATCGGCAGAGAACGCAGCTAAAAATGGTGATAGCGGTGGGATCAGAGGCACTCCACGAGGAACTTGATCTGGCTGCGGTGTGGCATCGCAATTCTTGCCATCTGCTGCTGCTGTTGGAGTTGGCGATGGTGGTGTTGATGTGGTAGTGGTGGTTGCTGCTGTTGCTGTGTGGCTGAATAGTTGGACTGTAATCATGACGAACACCTTTCTGCACATACTTTGCCGCAAAGCTAATTTCATCAAATGAAGATGGGATTGTTGAATTTTTTTTGTCTGTATTTGTATTTAATGGACGCGCTATTGTCTGTCCAGGCACTGCCTGTGAAAGTAGTTGGCTGCTGACCACTTATGTATCCAATCGTGGTAATGTGAGCCTGAAACATTTTATATCTAGAATTTGGTTGAAAACTCGTGTGATCAGTTAGTTCGGTTGCTGATGGGAAAGTGTGCATCTCTGCTGCACGCATTACTTCCGCAGAAAAATGCAACTGCTGCTGAACTGATAGCTGAATCATCGCAACGCTCTCTTTGATGGAACAAAATAGCCGCCTGCGCAGTGAACTGTTTCAGCGCTTTCGAGCGTGAAAGCGTCAAGCTGCCGCCTTCCTGCGTTTAATTGAGGCGTCACTTGTTGTGCCATCTTCTTGCTCAGACATTTCTTCTACTTTCCATCATCCATGATGAAGTGAATCAAACTCCATATCCTTGCTTCATCAAATCAGCACTACTAAAATCTTCACCAACATTACGCTGAGAGTCGCTTTGAGAGAATATACCTCTACCAGAGCTCGTCATCAAGCTGCATCGTTCTATCTTTTCTAGTACATCAGTAGTTGAATCTCGAATAACCTCCAAGCTATGAACAATTTGACAAGCAATGCCACTTTTCATTTCAATTTGTAATTCTCTTACCAGCAACATAAGACGGAGAACATGATGACATTGAATAGCAAATGCCAAGTCAGAACTGTCCAGTATTTTCACTGTTCCAGGCCGTGCGCACAGACGACTGAACTCAGCTCAGTGCACACAGACGGCCATTCAGTTAGGCTGTATGCACACAGCCTATGTGCGGACTTGGCCTGCAACATCACCAGATCTCCATCTTCATCAAGATGGAGATCTGTTACATCGTCAGTGGCGCTCAATTTGCCTTTGAAGACGCGTTGCATAATGAAAACAAGCTCGTCATAGGTGACGTCATCTTTCTGAATTGGTTTTTTTCGAATGTCATCACGAAGTTTGACTTTAATGATCGTTTGAGAATAATCCACACTATATGGAGTTTTCAAATTATCTGACACCATTCTGACGTGATTATTGCTTGCTGAAAAGTGATACGCCCATAAAAGCAATTTGCAAAGCAGCAGAAATGAAACGATATCAACGTAACAACGATCGCCGTTACACATGGTTGTAATTTGTTTCAATAAAGATCAATAAAATGTGTGTAACTTTTTTAGTTTTTATTTTTCTCCAATATTTTACATTCGAATAAGTAATGCCGCGTTAATCCACAATGAAAGCATGATCATCAGAATTGCGAAAGACCAATTGTCCAAAAGCATGTAGGACGAAATTGCGCGCAGTATTATTTCCTTCATGTCCGTCGGTTCAGCTTGCCAGCGTCCGATCTGCATCAGAATGTACAAATAGATCGGATGGATCAACATCAAGCACAAAGCTTTGCCTGTCAAATGTATCGGCTGTCCGTTGCTCGGGTTCAGCCTGGTGACAACCGGCACCACGAGCAGACAATAAATCAAGCCGAGACCGAAGTTCAACAAGCTGCAAGCACAGATAAGCAGGGCGTACTCAACCAGCACGATCATGTGGTAAATTTTGAAAAAGTCGTCCACACGCCACTGGTCGGGTATTTTGGAACCTAGAAAATGCAACAGCAGGTGCGAGGCTAGAAAGCAGAGGAACACAAAGTTCGGTACATCATTCACACGGCCGACCAGCAACTTGGGCAAGCAGAGCAGCAGACAGCCGACTGCTGGTGGAATGAAGAGCAAATGGGCGCCGGATTTCAAACTGGACAGCCATGCGGGCTGTTCCGCTTCTGTCGGACCAAGCTTCTCTCCAGAATCCGCACCGTTGAAGCTAACCCAAATGGCGGCCACTTTGAAAAGCAAAGTGAACGCGAAGCACAACACCGCCGGCATGTACATGCCGATCGAGATGTAGTGATCCGGAACGGGCAGGACGTAGAAGAAAAACGACTGGTGCAGGATTTCTTGCAAGTTGTTCAAGCTGCGCAGGGAGCCTTCAATAACACGGCCGACCGAAAGCAGCGCTTCGGCTGAATCTCGAAAATCTCGCGCTGTCCTGCTGTAGTAGGGTCTTAGCGTGACTGCTTGGATACCGAACCTGCCGCAGACGCTGTGCAAACCGTTTGGCTCACCGGCAGCCTGTTCCAGAATACCGTAATAGGCGGTCCTCAGTGAACTGTAATAGTCGTTCCGTTGTTCCTGGTTGAAAATTGTAGGACGCAAGTTGTGCTTCCGGATCAGCTTCACCAGCAAGTTGATCAAGTCCAAGTTGGGCAGCTGACCATTGAGCATGTGGTAGACGATGTCAACGTGGCTGTAAGGTTCGACTCTGTCGATATTGACCATCAGAGCAGCCTCGATGCGACCAGAGCGAACCGCGATCTCGTCATACGAGAACTGCTCCACCTTGCCCAAGTGATAGGCGTCCAACCAGGCGAGCATGCCAACGTGAGACAGCTGTGGCAACAAGAACACGATATCTTTTGCCCAGTAGTTGCGCTTGGAAAAGGACTTGGCAAAGGCGACCAGCAGGCCAACAGCGGTCGGTGACTCAGGCGACGCTCCCAACAGTATACTTTCCGTACTGGCACCACGCCTGGTGCGCAACGTCGCGCACACGGTCACGCCCGTACGATTGCCACTGCCACCAATGTATTCCGCTTTGACTGCGAAATGGTGAGAATAGACGTCTAATCCGAAACTCCGGAACCGTTCCACTGCCCAGCTCAAAGTACCATCACCGGTTTTTGATGCTTTCTGCGCTTCGTGAATCATTTGATAAATTTCTCCAGAATCGTCCAACTGTTCGTCGACGAGACCAGGAAGCAGAGCGCTTTCCGAAGTGTAAGTTTCTTCGTTGAACAACGGATTCGGAATTAGCAGACAATAAATTAAGCCGACAACTGACGAAAAAAACGACAAACTTTCCGACTTGCGAATTATTGAACAGCCAAATCGAACAATTGGCGAATTGGAATTCATTTTCAAAATTCACACGCAGTGAAGCCAAAATGGAAAAGCAGTTGAAACCAAAAGAATAAAATTATCTAAAATTGAAAACACATCTTCAACTTGTTGCTTGTTAATAGAAAACAGTTATGCAAAAAACAAAAACTGCTCAACCTTTTCTAATCAAGAAGAAAACCACCAACTAGCAGTCAAACCGACAGCAGGCAGTTGGTAGTTATTTTGTGAAAATCAAGATTCAATAAAAAAATTTTTATTTTCAAAATGGCATTTTCACCCCAACAGATAAAAAGAATATTTAAAATAAATAAAACATTTTTAAAAAAGTAAACTGAATACATTTTAAATGGGATGTTTCAACTTTGCACAAATTTTTCATCGCGTTTTCTTACTGGTTATTCGAATCGGTTTCTCATTGGGTGTTTATGGCAAAGTCAGATTGGTTTTTATTATCTAATTGTTCATTGACTCGAACATTCCTGTTTTGATTAGCTGCAATATTTTTCATTTCATTGGTCCAAATATTTTCATTTACGATTACGTAATTTTAGTATTAGTGACGCAGCTTTATCATTTCCAAGTTGGGATGGTCCACTTTGGGGTCACTTTTTACTGCGTTTTCTTATTGGTCGTTGACCGCGCTACTTTATTGGATCTTCATTTAGTTGTCTTATTGGTTTTCATTGTCTAATTGCTCATTGATTCAAACCTTTCACTTGTGATTAGCTGTAATATTTTTTCATTTCATTGGTTCAAATATTCCATTTAGGATTACGTAACTAGTAGTGACGTCACATTAATAATGGAAATATTTATTATTCCAAAATTTTATGAGTCTGTTCTATTCAAAATTTATGAAGTTTTATCATTCATTGATATTTTGTTTTTCTAACATATTATCAGTGAAGTTTATACTTTTTAGTGATCAACATTTTTAATAATAACTTTTATCATTATTCTATATTTGATTGTACCAGAGT
>JYDO01000011.1:0-11977 GCA_001447755.1 Trichinella papuae | reverse complement strand
CGGTGCTTCAGTTAGCAAGACCGGGTGTTCTTTAGGCGATACACGCAGTTCATTGTAAAAGGCGTGATGCCACATTATTTCCATGTCATTCCAGTTGGTGACGATTCCGTGTTCGATTGGATATTTCAACGACAACAGTCCTCTTATATTTTGCGCCTCATGACCAACATAAGATCCCTTTTTTGCTCCACCAATCATTACACCTTGATGTAGTGGACGACCTATGATTGATGGAAAGACTGCAAGTGGTGCATCATCTCCTGCAAATCCAGCCTTGAACACCCCACTACCGTTGTCAATCACCAATGGTCTGATAAACTCCGGATCCATCTGATTAAAAACAGAATTTGAAATTTTACGTCAGAAAAAAGGAGAGGTTGCTTGAAAGAGAGAAACAGCCGCCGTTGACTCAAACAAGGAAAAGAATGGCAAATGAGTTAAGGTGCTGTTGACCCTGATTAAATGCAGAACTGCTTTAAACCTGTCCAATCACAAAAATCAATGATAAATTTGAAGACGTGTCTGAAAGTGATTGGTTGTTTTTCAATACAGAAATTGACAAATAAAATAAGAGTAATTGTAAGAGGAATGAAGCTGATTTACAGATTTCTCTTTTCTGATTAAGGTATGAATGTCAATCAGTTATTTTTGTGATGCTGCCATCTGAGCAACAGACATTTATTCTTTCTTTGAGTTATACAAATATAATGCATTCCTTGATTTCTGAAATATTCATAACTAACTGCCATTTGAAATTTAAGTATATGTGCTACGGTTTTTTGCAAATTCAAAATGAGCTTTTTATAGTCAAAAAAGAATTTTAAATCTATATAATTTTTAAATGTATCCTAATCTAATTCTATAGGTAATTGTGTTTAAAATTTTAGTTGATTGAAACTAAATTCTCTTTGTAAATAATTTCATAAACGCATAATTTCATAAGTGTAATTCTGAGAAATTCTACCTGTTAATCAGGTTGACCGTTTCGTATTACTTGCTACCATTGGGAACGCAGACTCTGAAATGTCAGTTTCGCAACGCAGCGTGGTGAGACATCATGGAGCATATCGTTATGCCATTTTGTACAAACTTATAAATATAAGTTTAAATATAAATAAATATAAATAAATATAGATATACATATAGATATAAATATAAATAAATAAATAAATAAATATACAGTGAAACTCAGTTATAACGATACAGAGATTTCGATCATTATAACTGAGTATCGTTATAACTGAGTTTGCATACATATACTTTGTTTATTGATACATTTTTGGCTAAGTTTATTTCTATCGCAATAGCTGAGACATCGTTATAACTGAGATCGTTATAACCGGGTTTTACTGTATATATATATATATATATATATATATATATATTGTTTTTGTCTTGTTGTTGTCTCGAGTAGTAGATACTGAACCTTCCTTGATGTTCCCATCTAACCCAGGATCCAACAGCGCTGAAAATGGCAAGCGCGGCAGGATCAATGGTTCAGAATGGGTTAGGTCACCTGAAATACTAACAAAGTTGTCTGATGTGGAGGCACGGTTCGAACACATGTGTAACAGAAGGCCAGGGGCTCAGTACCATGCGATAGGAAATCTTAAATATTATATTTTCCAAGCACTGCAGAAAGAAAGCCATTTCCGCAATAAGACCAGACAAACGATCATTAGAAAGTGTGTTGTGATACGTGATTATCAGATAAGATACGGTAGTGAGTTGGTGAAAAGAGTTGGTAAGCTGGTGTTGGTCGACCGTGGTGTGCTTTAGTGTCTTGAGTGTTCTTCTCTCGTTGTATTAAAGCACTGTATTATACTGAGTTCTTTGTTCTCTGTTTACTTGATGTCATGAAGTAAACAAGAAAGCCGACGTTAGTTCAGTTATTATCGCGCACTCATCACAGCTGCCTGCGTTGGTTGCATAATTTCAAGGAACAAGTAAAGCAGATAGCCTGGTGGTTGGAGAATCTGGCATAGCTCGACATTGAAACGGAACATCGACCAGGAGCCTTCATGGCAATGATGATGAGTTGTTACAGTCCAGCTATGCTCAGTGTGAGAGGGCCGTAAATGATAGCGCATAAGCAATCTATGCGGCCTGACCAGGCTGTCAGGACAGCACAGAATCTCAGGTAAGAATCGTTGGCTGCCCAGTAGGCAGATGCATACGCCTTTGTAAGAAATTGTTCATGTTTTTGTTACATAAATTGAATTGGTAAAAGTGATTTTAGTACAAAGTGAAATGATAAATTATATACAACTACATAAATATTGAAGCGGTTCAGCTAAAACTAAGTGTGACAACTAACAAATCTTTGCAGGTAAATACTTTATTGATTTTATTGTGACTGTTCCCTTAAAATCTTTCTCATTTTCAGTCAGAGAATTTCAATTTTTACAAAAATTACTTTTCATCCTTGACCACAGTTATTGCGTTTATTTCTCAACTTCATTTAAATAAAAAAGTAAGAAATGTAATTTAACTTACAAAAAAACAAAAATTATAAATTTTGTGTTAATTGTTCGATTGGCTATCCAGTTTGAAATCTGGCATCCATTTGTTCTTCGTCCCGGCGGCAGTCAGCTGCCTGCAGCTCTTCTTGCCAAGGCTACTGCTGGTTACATGGTTGAATGATGTACTGAACTTTGTGTTCTTCTGCTTTCTGGCCTCGCACCTGCTGTTGCATTTTCTAGCTTCTGAAACACCCAACCAGTGGCGTGTGAATGACCTTTTCAAAATTTAACACATGATCATGCTGATTGAGTGCGCCTTGCATATCTGTGCTTGTAGCTTGTTGAACTTTGGTCTCAGCATGATTTATTGTCTGTTCCTTGCTGAAGGAAATAATACTGCGCGTAATTTCGTCTTACATGCTCTTGGACAATTGGTCTTTCGCAATTCTGATGATCATGCTTTCATTGTGGATTAACGCGGCATTACTTATTCGAATGTAAAATATTGGAGAAAAATAAAAACTAAAAAAGTTACACACATTTTATCGATCTTTATTGTAACAAATTACAACCATGTGTAACGGCGTTGCTGGCAATCGTTGTTACGTTGACGTCGTTTCAATTCTTCTGCTTTCCAAATTGCTTTTATGGGCGCATCACTTTTCGGCAAGCAATAATCACGTCAGAATGGTGTCAGATAATTTGAAAACTCCATATAGTGTGGATTATTCTCAAACGTTGATCACTGAAGTCAAACTTCGCGATGACATTCGAAAAAAACCAATTCAGAATGATGACGTCACCTATGACGAGCTTGTTTTCATTATGCAACGCGTCTTCAAAGACAAATTCAGCCCCACTGACGATGTAACAGATCTCCATCTTGATTCTTGATCTTGATCATCTTCCAATCAATGGAATCAGTGAAATGAAATAATATTGCTAGTAATCAGAACTGAGAAGTTTGAATCAATGAACAAGAAGACGAGGAGGAAAAGCAATAAGACAACAGTACAAATGTCCAATAAGATAAGGCGGTGAAGATTTAGGCTGAATTAGAACAAATGCAAAACTGGAATGCTCGAAACAATAAACAATTGGATAATGAGAACCAATCTGACTGCGTCATAAACATCCAATGAAATGTCGACTTTAAATAACCAGTAAGAAAACGTGGTGGAAAATTTTTGCAGAGTTGAAACAATTGCACAATGCACAGATATTGATAATGGAAAATTGTTCACAGCAGATTGAAGTTCAAGTTTATAAGTACAATTGAATCAAACAATGCTTTTGCAACATGATTTTCTTTTTAATCTTTCTTTCTTCAATGCAGAACACTGTTGAATAAAGCATTTATATTTGTTTGGTGTTGTTGTTGTGCAGAAATGTTTTTTCTTTTGATTTGATCATTGACAGACGACTTTTGAAATTTATCATTTTCTTCTTTTTTTTTTTGAAATTTCAATCAACGTTATTGTTAATCGATCATTTTGAACACAGCTTTATTGATGAAAGCTGTTGAATGAAATTTGACGAAAAAAGAAGAACGCATTTGCAGATGTGTTGAAGAAAATTTCTGCATCCACTTTCCAGGCATATTTATTTCAAAATGAAGTAACACGAATAAAACATTTAAAGAATAACAAGTTCAATTTTGTGAATCAAAAGCAAGATATTTGGAAATTAGCTATAGAAGAAGAGACACATGGTCAATAACTTCGCTTTATGTGGTAAAAAAAAACAGATTGATCAGCAGATTTTCATTTTGTCTATCCAAATGACAACCAAATCCAATCCCCGTATTGATTTCAATTTTTATTGATGAGCATGTGTGAAAAAAAAATTTAAAATTAAAACCCAAAGCAACGCGAGAGAAAGCCTCAAGCGGCCGTCGACTGTTCAATAAATAAAGCGCAACAGCAACAACAACACGAGTGCTTTAATGAAAAACTACGCAAATAAATTTTTATCAATGACGTAATTCAGTTGTCAGCAACGACGACAGCTTAAGTTTGAAAAGTTGAGGAAACAACGGACGGCACTAACTAAAATAACGGCCGACGGCAACGCCCAACACAACCGACAAAAAGGAATAAATAAGAAAAAATTAATCACGATGGATGTTTCCTGTGCAGAATGAGAAATAAAACAAAATGATCTTTTAAAAAAAATAGAAAATAAATAAATTGTATAACAATTACAGTATAGATGTAACAAATTTTCAAAGAAACAAATTTCAAATTTTTGATAAAAGATTTTGCATTTGGAAAAAGATAAAATGGAAGGTAGAAGTGGAGAGAGAGCTTCGTTATATAAAACAAGCCATGCTATTATTTTATGCGCACTTTGTTTTGTTTTGTTTTTTACACCGCTCTTATTATTACAAAACACGAGTACAAAAAAAAACAATGGAAAATTACGATCGAACCCAACCACAACAACTATTCTGGAGAGGCGCATTCCGTGCCGCCGCCAAATACGGCACCACCAGAGGCAGAGACCATCTAGAAAATCATGACGGTGAAATGGAAGAATAGTCAACGGCTCGAATAATGTTTACAATGTTTGGATTGTAAGCAGCCGCCAAATCACTAAACGCGTTAGCCTGAGCCGACGCACCCAAATGATGCAAACCCTGCAAAAAAGAACATTTCAATATCAATATACAGAATAAATAAGCAAGCACCTGTGACTGAGCTGAAGTCAGTGAAGCTGACATGGAATAAATATCAGCAGATGGACTGACCATTGATCCTGCCACACCCGGCGAAGCAATCATGCCATACTGAGCAGCTGCTGAAGAAGCAAACAAAACAAACAAACAAGAAAAAATGATAATTTTTCTTTTTTTTAAAAACAACAACAACTTCAAATTTGAAAAAAATTTTTTACCATTCATGCCCTGAGCAGCTTTCTTGGCCGCATACATGTTCGCCTCTTCCTGAGCTTTGGCAATGTTTTTCTTGTATCGAATTCGTTTGTTGCCAAACCAATTGGATACTTGAGATACGGTGATGCCGCATTTTCGGGCCAACTCTTCTTTCGCTTCTTCACTTGGATATGGATTGCTCAAGTGAGAGTAGAAATATTCATTCAACACTTCTGTCGCCTGTTTGCTAAAGTTACGTCTCTTCCTTCTGTAAATAAGAAATTAAAATTCAAACAAACAAACCACAATCACAATCACAAATATCCACAACAACCTTGCGTCCAAAAATCTGGATCTCAAAATCATAACCGCTTCACAGGTACTTTGTTTCAATTGCATTTGGATGGCGGAAAATTTCTTATGAATAATTTGCACCATACGTTCAATTTCTTTGGGAGTGATCGGACGCGTCCGACTCTGCTCACGTAGCAAATTCATCACGTGTGTAGTGAATTCATTGCAAGCCTGTTGTAAAAAGAGAGAGAGAGAGAGAAAAAACAAATAAACAAACAAACAAATAAATAAATAAAAATAGAAACAACAAGTTCGTTCATTCACTGCTCACTTGTTCATATTTTTCTAGTTCAGCATGATAAACACTACGAATTTGGGCCAACTTGGCCCTGTAGTCGGACTGGTCACTGCCACCGTCCGATGCCACTGGCGTTCCTTTGTCCGGACCAGCAACGCCTTCGGCAATCAACATGTTGTCCAAGCGCATCAACTGTGGGTCAGTTGGCTCTTCTTCGGAAGAATTTCGAATGGAAAGCACTAGAAGCAAGCATAAATTAATTAAATTTTAATTTTAAAATTGTACAAATTCTCACCTGTTTTTTCTTTGATATCGCAAAGAACCGAAAATAATGCTGCTTTCATTCGATGACAGTTCAACTGATGCTTCCTGAATTTCATTTTTATCGTTCAGATGAAGAAAAATTGAATATGATGTCGTTGATAAAATTGGAACAAAAAAAGTAAGCAAAAAATTATCCACCTCGACTGCGCTTCGTCCAAACTTTGGTCAGTTATGTTCATAATTTGCTGCAGCAAATCGTTGATATCGGCTGCGGCGATTTGCTGCGGTTGTTCGGCCATGCTACCCTGGCAAAGCATCGCGTTGTTAAGCACCAAATGATCCATCAATAAAAGCACACGTTGTCCGTCCGATGCAAACAAACAATAAACAACAACCAACCGGTCCTAAATATGCAAACAAACAATGCTTCAAAAAGTAAAACAAACAGAACAACAAATAAATTCTATGCAAATGATGCACATCAGTAAAGTTGAAATCAAAACTGGAATGAGAAACGAGCGAACAAAATTTCCGCTCGCCTATGCTTGATAATCATCAGCAACAGTGCTTATTTCTTTCTCTCTCTCTCTATCTCTCACTTAATGTGACGTTGCACAGTTTCAAATTGCACGCCTTTATCACCAATGTCATTCGAGCAAAAAGAATCATCAATAAAATGCAAAACAAACAAGCAATGACATCGAAGATTACACACGCACAATTTAACACCTATCGTCGAATTGAAATAATTGCAATGAATGGTCGAATTAAACGAAAGAACAGATAAAGCAAGCAAACAAACAAACAATTTACAAAAAAAAATAAATAAATAATAAAATGCTTTTGAACGATGGCAAGAATGCTGTTTTCCAACATGCGAAATTGAGAAATTATGAAAGAAAAGAAAAACGCTACTACGGGCTCAGTTGGCCATGCAAAGCATCATAGGACATCAATTATCATATTGACATTGTATGCATTTTGAAAGAATAATTACATCTCGTCAGTCAAAGTGAGCAAAAAATCGAATTTTTTCCATCACCGACAATAAAATGACAGTTCAAAGCACGTGACGGCAGCGTACTGCCACCTATACGACAAACAAATACATCAAAAACAAACTAAAAATGATAATTTCAAAGAAAAATTAAAAATATAAACAAATATCAATACAACAAATGCACAATTGCACGAACAAGAAACTACGACCGGATGAAAATCATTTACCAACTAATGATCATTAGACTGTAATTTTCATTAAAAAAAAGCACGTATAATTTTTAGATATGATTACTGTAACTATTTTGTAAACTGAATATCGTATAAAATTAACAGCAAATATCAAATATTAATTTTTTTTCACATGTAATTTAGTTTAAATTTTATTTAATTGAAATTATGATATTTTTAACATTATAATTTAAATTATCATTTTCTTCTAATGGTTGAATAATTGTTTCAAGACGTTTTAATAATTATTTATAGGTAAATTGTTTTACACTTTTTTAATTGTTTATTCTAAATTAATATTTTGTAGTAATTATTTAAAATATCATTTAGTTTAACATTATTAATTTTTTTCTGCATCTATTGGTCAGATTTTATAAATTGCAATATGAACATGCGCGCCGTGTTATTGCTTTAAAAATATAAAATAATTAATTAAAATAAGTTTCAAATGTGGCTAAAATTAATTACCCTGCATTAATAAACATGCTATTTCAATCTATTAAAATGTCAAAAACGAGCGAAGAAACGACAATGTTCAACAACTTACTCGAAATAATAATTTCATTTAAAACATTCGTGTTGTAATTATTCCGTGTTGTAGTTATTAATTATATTACTGTAACTTACTCATATCTAACTTACCTGATTTTAAATAACCTAATTCTAACACTGAAATTCAAATTCAACAACTAACCCACTTTGTCTGCGCGCGCACGTCGCTTATTGATCAGTCTCTGACTACCCGTTGTAGTGCTGACATTTTAACTGAATAAAGCTACGTTATACGCCACAATTTATTCAGTTAAAATAAACGTCGATGGACAGATTCCTTAAGCCTGAAAGACTCGACGTAGACCCTAGCAGCCCGACTTCCTCAGAGCAGTGGAAGCACTGGCTAGCTACGTTCGAAAACTTCCTCGCCGCGCTTCCGCAAGAGAACTTAGATAAAAAGTCATTGCTCGTCAACTTCGTCTCACCTCGGATCTATTCCAGTATTGCCGGAAGCTCAACGTACGAAGACGCGATTCAGTCACTCAAAAGCATTTTTGAAAAGCCGGTCAACGAAATATACGCTAGGCACTTGCTAGCTACTCGAAAGCAACTACAAGGTGAGTCTCTTGATGAATTTCTCCGCGCGCTGAACGCTTTGGCTGTGGCTTGCGATTGCAAGGCTGTTACAGCAGTTCAATACCAAGAAGAGCTTGTACGCGACGCCTTTGTTCGAGGTATACGCTCGCAAACAATCCGACAGAGACTACTGGAAAGTAGAAGCCTTGATCTCGCGTCTGTTTACGAACAAGCTAGTGTCCTCGATGCCGCTCTACGTAACTCTGAAAACTATAATGATAGTCGCTCTCTCCCGGAGACTGTCGCGGCTGCTGCTAACGACGAGATCAATGATCGTCTCTCAGAATCGCCTGGCGTCGTCGCAGCCGCTCGAAACCCTCGCTGCTTTTTCTGTGGCCGTTCAAAGCATCCTCGTTTCCAGTGCCCGGCACGTGAAGCAACTTGCAATAAATGTGGGAAAAAGGGTCACTATGCTAAGGTGTGTCGTTCCTCAGTCTCTTCTTCTACTAGTGCCTCGCTGAGTACTATTACTAGCGCTACGTTAGCCTCTGTTGGTTCCACCTTTCCGCATTCTCTCGCTAAAGCGGTTGTCAAAGTTTTACTTTGCGGAAAAGAGATTAACTGCTTGATAGACAGCGGTAGCTCTGAAAGCTTCATCCATCCTGAAGTTGTCAAACTCCTTGGCTTGAAGATTATCCCGTCTTCTGAACCGGTTAGTATGGCATCGTCAACCCTCTCAATTAAAGCCCTAGGATGTATAACTGTCGATCTCAAAGTCCAAGATCGACTATACAAAAGTTTCCGCCTGAGAGTTCTTCCTCATCTATGCGCGGACGTTATCCTTGGACAAGACTTTCACCGAATGCATGAAAGTGTAACGCTCAGTTACGGAGGAAATCTACCGCCGTTGATTATCTGTGGCCTGGCTACTCTACGAGTGGATCCGCCCAGGCTTTTCGCTCATCTGACACCTGATTGCCGACCGATAGCCACTACGTCTCGCAAGTTTTCTGCTGAGGATACTAATTTTATCCGAAACGAAGTGCGGGCACTACTGGCAGATGGCGTAATAGAACCAAGCATTTCTCCGTGGAGAGCTCAAGTCGTTGTCTTAAAGGATGAAAGGCGCAAAAAGCGTCTCGTTGTCGACTATTCTGCCACAATAAACAGGTTCACTCTACTAGACGCTTACCCTTTGCCAAAAATAGACACTCTCGTGCAAGCAATTGCGAAGTATCGAGTCTTTAGTACTATCGACTTGAAAAGCGCCTATCATCAAATCCCCATACCGAACGATGAAAAGCTGTATACGGCTTTTGAAGCGGATGGATCTTTGTACCAATTTACCCGTATCCCATTTGGAGTGACAAACGGTGTGGCTTGTTTCCAGCGTGTCATCAACTCTTTTATCGAAAAAGAAAAACTAAAAGGGGTCGTCGCGTATTTAGATGATGTAACTGTCTGCGGAATGTCTCAAGATGATCACGATAAGAATTTAGAACAATTCTTATCTGCGGCCAAGAGATGGAACTTTACCTTCAACACTGACAAATGCTCGTTCTCGACTTCGAAACTGCGCATCCTTGGGCACGAAATAGAAAATGGAGAAATACGACCTGACCCGCAGCGCCTACAGCCGCTGCGAGACCTACCTTTACCATCTGATGCGAAAGCTCTCCGGCGAGTACTCGGCTTGTTTGCTTATTACTCCCAATGGATATTTAACTATTCCGGCAAAATAAGGCCTCTCATCGACACTAAAACATTTCCCGTATCACCAGAAGCCAAAGCGGCGTTTGAACAAATTAAAACAGATATTGAAAATTCAGCGGTAAGAGCTGTAGATGAAAATTTGCCCTTCGAGCTAGAAACTGATGCTTCGGACGTTGCGATCGCAGCCGTGCTGAACCAACTGGGGAGACCTGTCGCATTCTTCTCTAGAACCTTGCAAGGTCCTGAGAAGCGCTACGCCGCCATTGAGAAGGAAGCGCAAGCGATCATCGAAGCCATCAGACATTGGAAGCATTATTTGACAAGACGGCATTTCACAATAAAAACAGACCAGAAGTCGGTGAGCTACATGTTCAGTAAAAGAAACGCGAGTAAAATCAAAAACGACAAAATAATGCGATGGAAAATAGAACTATCCTGCTATGACTTCGACATTATTCATCGCCCGGGGAAGGACAATGTTACGCCTGATACGTTGTCCAGAACCTTCTGTAGTATGGCCAGTCACGATCACTGCCGCCATTTGCAACAGTTACATGACAAGCTCTGTCACCCTGGCATTACTCGTCTCTACCACTTTGTGCGATCGAAAAATCTACCTTACTCTATTCAAGAAGTTAGACAAGTGGTCACTGATTGCCGAACGTGTGCTGAAATGAAGCCGCGCTTCTACCAACCTGAAGCCGCAACTTTAATAAAGGCTACGCAACCTTTTGAACGCCTTAACATCGATTTCAAAGGTCCGCTTCCTGGACGCCAGAACCAGAGATACATGTTTATAGTGGTGGACGAATACTCCAGATTTCCATTCGCGTTTCCTTGCGCCGACGTATCGGCGGCCTCAGCTGAAAAGTGTCTAGTTGAATTGTTCTCCTTGTTCGGCGTGCCGTCTTATGTCCACTCTGATCGTGGGTCAGCGTTTGCTAGCGACGAGTTCCGTCGATTCCTACTAAGCAAAGGCATTGCGTGTAGCCGGACAACTCCTTACAATCCGCAGGGCAACGGCCAAGCTGAACGCTACACTGGCATTGTATGGAAAACAATACTGTTGGCCTTAAAATCACAAGGACTCCCGACGGAACAGTGGCCAGCGGTTCTGCCTGATGCTCTGCATGCTGTACGCTCGTTACTGTGCACCTCGACGAACGCTACGCCTCATGAACGATTGTTAGCTTTCCCTCGACGATCTACTTCTGGTAGATCAATACCCGCGTGGCTTCTGGACAGTAAATCTGCCTTACTAAAGAAACATGTACGGAACAGTAAAACCGACCCTCTAGTGGAAGAAGTCCAACTGCTCGAAGTGAACCCGACATATGCCTACATCCGATTCCCGGACGGACGAGAGTCCTCCGTTTCTACGCGTCACCTGGCGCCCGCCGGATCGAATGATGCTGAAGAAATACAACAAGAAGTAACCCCGACAGAAGATTGTTCTGAAAACTGTGAACCACTACATCAAGAAAACGAAGAAAAACCTCCGTTACGCCGCTCACAGCGAATCCGTCACCCCCCTCAACGTCTCGATTTGTGACATTTCTCTAGAAGGGGGTGAATGTTGTAATTATTCCGTGTTGTAGTTATTAATTATATTACTGTAACTTACTCATATCTAACTTACCTGATTTTAAATAACCTAATTCTAACACTGAAATTCAAATTCAACAACTAACCCACTTTGTCTGCGCGCGCACGTCGCTTATTGATCAGTCTCTGACTACCCGTTGTAGTGCTGACATTTTAACTGAATAAAGCTAC
>JYDO01000119.1:117638-134895 GCA_001447755.1 Trichinella papuae | reverse complement strand
CAATCAGCATAAACTGATGTGATCAACCGTTTTTCATTCTACTCACCCAAGAAACCAATCATGGTTTCTTATCAACTCATTTCGTCTCTTATCGTATTTCATTATCAACTCATTTCGTGTTTCGTTCTTATCAACTCATCTCTTTGTTAAATTCTCTCAAATGATTCATTTCAATAGAAATAGTGTTGTCTCCTGTTGAAAATTATTAAAAATAAATTTTATTATATTTTGTTTTGTTTTGAACTAGATTAAATGAAAATTTTTGTCTTAAAATCAACAGCTTTTGCGGTTACGATTTCAAAATGAAAACCCAGTGGTTGAAATAGCAGCAAATCAGTAAAAATTTGATACACAACTTAATCATTTCTTTGCTGGCGTTGCTTTGGTAATTTATTTTCGATGGTTGTTCCCCTGGAATTGGCGGAACAGTCATCTTTTAATTCAATGCATTTTATTACTGCTTCATTTTCCTGATGCGGTAAATTAAGCAATAAGCAAGAAAATTTGGTAAATGAAAAAAGCCTTTTTTGAATTTATTCATCATCCCTTCATGATCTTCATGAATTAATACTTGAAAATCTAAATGGATACTGTATGTATGTTTCTCTTCTGGTTTTTTGAACAAATGTTTTTACCCCCACTTGTTTTAATAAATTTTATGTTTATAACAATATGATTTGAAAATTAATTTAACATCGTTTCGTGCTCTGTTCAACTGCCCATGTAAACGTCGATGATGAAGTTGCATCACGCAACGTTATATGGCTCTCTATTAAATGGATAATCTACGATACTGCTTTGTGAACTTCTGAAATTTTAATTCAATACTGTCCGAAGCTACTGATGAGCCGTCAGCTTTGGCTAGTTTTCATTAACAACAGTTGCTAAAATGTGTAGCAGTCCGGCTAGCTGATGACGCCTGCTCTATTCCAGAGACAGCGGAAGAAGAGGAGGAGAGGTGGAACTGATCACGAACCACGTCGCTGTTGCACTCGGCTACCGTAGTATATTTGGACTTGAAGATCAATGGTGGAGTACGGTAGTGAGGCCGAGAAACGTGGCGAGTCATTGATGTGCGGTTTTGGTTGGAGATCGGTGTAGTTGTGATTTGTTGCGGTGGTTGTTAATTGCGCGGTGTAATAAACAGTTGAAACGATTGTCTGGTGTATGTTTTGTGGATCAATCAGGCCAAATGTCTTCCTCAAAAAGAATTTGCGGCTGTAAAGTCAACCCAGACGGTGACGTCCCGGACAAGAACAATAAGGCGGAGGCTGACCCGCCTACTGTGACGGCAAATCCGTTACAAATGGAATGCAATCTGAATCTCTTCCACTACCCAATGTACAGCTAGCATAATATAATATTCATATTTATGAAGAAAGAGTGAGTTTTGCATGCATGATACACCTGCAGTAAGTTGAAATAATGAGATAACACGAAGGACAGGCGATTCTACAATGTCGAGCACATTTGCCCAAGACAGAAACAGATAATGGCGCATCGAAACCGGTGATCAGAAAGCAAGAACGATGATGAATCATGGTTTTTTTCAGTACTGCCAGTATGTAAGCTGTTTTTTTTTGTTTATTTACGTTTTTCTTCTTTACTTTTACAATGCGAAATTTGATTTATTGTTAATTACTTTTTCTGCTCGTTTGCATCATCGTTCTTCTTATAGATTGCTATTTACCAGTTGATAGTAGTATTAAACAACAGTTTGTGTGAATGTTAAACATTGTCGATTGATGAAATGTAGTGTTCATAATAATAAAATGAGGTGGGAACCTGGTGAATTGAAGTGTGATTAATAGGTGAAATGTTACGTAGATGTAAAGTATTTTAGTTGATTTTCAGGAATCATATTTGCTTTTTTTAGTTACAGTTTTTTTGGTATTAATTTAAAAATGATATATGTCATTCTGACGAATCATCTTCTTTGATGGAAGTTATTCAATTTTACTTAAGTATGGCTATTGTGTGTTAAATTTCATGTACATTTTAAGTAATTTGTTGTTTGAAGGATCTGCTCAAAGAACATAAACATAAGAAGTCCTTAATCATTAGAAATCGCCTGTTTAAGTAAGTTGCACGGTTTTGAATTAGATGTAGCTGAGATGCGAAAATATAGCTGAAAATCTATTATGTAGTAGCTGAACCCTAAATAATACATAACTGAAAATAAATGAAGAGTATCTATCAGCAAGTTATTGAAATTGCTGTTGTAAACTGAAATTGGTGAGTAGTTTGTTGGATTTTTTTTTCAAGTTTTCAATGCCTACAGTAGTCCATTATAAACGAGATATATATAAAATGTATTAATTATCAGGGTTTGGTGGTCATTTCGATTAGAATTTCTTAAGTGACATTTTCGAGATTGAAAGATTGAAGTTTATTTTCTTCAAATAGGTGTTTCAGCTTCAAATTTTTGTACTATCAAGCTAAGTCGACGAATAACGCTACGCGAGGCTTGTTTCTCAAATGTTCAGATTACTTTTTTCTCAAAATATTCTTTTCATTAATAGAGCGTTGGATTGCTTGACTGACTGACATGCTCGCAGTATTTTACTCATTTCATAAGTTGTTCCATTAAAACGATTCAGAACATTTGTATGTTTCATCATTAAAATGCAAATTATTTTTATTGAAAATTTATGAAATGAATTGAATGAAAAATAATTGCTGTAAAATGATAATTATGGGTTGCGTTGAACATTTTCTAGTTGTCGTATTTCTTTTGTAAATACTTGTTCAGTCACTTTCTACCAGTAATGCGATGGAAATGCAAATTAAAGATAGGTCTTGTTCTCAATTAACAACAGAAATATATAAAACTCTGTTCTGTATGCGAGTGCTCTTTGAGTCACTTTTGGGCTTCTATATGAAACAGTATTTCTGTATATAACTGTAGGCTAAAGGTGTGCGGCGAATAAACGTATCTCATTTCCTTTTTTTCGAAAACAGCTCATCGTTATTTACAGCAACGAAAGTAAAATGGACTACAATGACAAAGGCAGGCTTACTTTCGTAAGTTGCTTTTTTTTGAGATACTTTGTAATTGTTTACAAAATGCAGCTGAGAATAGAAGGTGAAACTATAATTTACTAGTTTAGCGGAGTTATTTTGCACGTATAATTTATAAAATTTTCACTCATTATTCCAATTTCAGATGTAATCTGCAATGCAATGTAAATATTTTCAAGCAAAGGGATCATCATATTTCATCCGTATCCGCTGAAAATGAAATTATTTGCACAATATTTTCATGTTTACAGAAAAGTTTTTTTATTGTTTCCAAAAATTGTTGATTGAATATTTTAAACCTTGTAATATCGAATATGATAATGCTGCTATTGTAACTATTAGTTTACTTATTTTAATTTTGTTTAATATTCTTTTGCACTAAATCGAACTGGATACTTAATAGAATTGATACTAATGTTCGCTAATGTCACATTCTCTTGTTATTTTTATTTAAATATAATACACCGTAAAGAACACAGGTTATTAAATTCAAAGAACATTTAGGGAGTGTTCAGTTTCAGAATTGAACTTTTATTATTGTTGATATTGGCAAAATTTAAATGACGTGCATGTTTCAGTTCCTTTGTTCGAGTTCTCTTGTTCCGGATGTAATAATGCATGATGGTGTTTCGTGCAACGTGGCTTTGTGCAACTTCTTTTCGATTTGCACTCAAACACCCAGTAACCTCTCATCAAGCATGCAAGACAGAATCCCCGTTTTTGAGCAGTTACATGTCTTTCATCAGTGTTCATTCTGAGAAACTTGGGACAGATCCAAATTTGGTGATTCTGTTGGCACAATGTGCATGCCTGTTTGATCGACGCATGAAGAGCAGCCATGGTATATTTACCCTGGATCTATCTTCTTTCCCGTCAATAGCAATTCTGTCTCTGCGTCATTTCTCGCTGAAGAATCAAAAGATCCGCATCTTTCTCTAATTCGTATTTTAGCTTTTAGGAAGCCAGAAGCTTAAGCCAGAAGTTCCTTGACACTGTTCTTTTCATCTGTTCGTCCTCTCATTTCCATTCCACGGTTCTCGTGGCAAACGTGGTAATATCATCGGCATCAGGAAGGCATCATATGCTTCCGGTGGTGTTTCCAACGCTTCAATACCGCGAAAGAGAACTTCACATTGATTTCACCTCAACAAACGAAGATGGACATTCTTGCGGTGAAGTCGCTTATCCATAGTTTGTCTGGCTACCCAATAGATGCTGATTCAAACAATACATCGTGTTCCTTCAGTCATTGAGGTTCTGATTCTCACAGACAAATCAATCTTCGAATTAATCAATCTCGTGGGACCATAAAATGTAGAAGGCTGGCATGAAAGCGCTGCGGATGGGAGATTGGTTTACGGCAGCAGCGGTCCCGTGATTCCAGAAACCTGGCTGTTCCAGACATGTTTGGAAGTGCAGAACGTGCGCTTTCATTCTAGCACTGTCCAACACAACGTGAGAATAATGCCAAATTGTTTGAGCTGCCTTTACTGCTTGTGTGCAGTTAACTACAAAAGCTGGTTCGAAAGGTAGAGAAAAGGCTCTCATTAAAATGGAAAATGCGCTTTACATATCCAACGATAATAAATTTTAATGAGAGCCTTTTCTTGTTTGTATGGATCCTAAAGGAACATCTGTCTCTGGTGATGGTTTAAAGCGCCAAAAAAAGTAATAAATATTTTGGAGAAAGTATGGCTGCTTGATAAAGTCAACGGTGGAATGTCTTTTGCAGGAGTAGGCAGAGTGTTTGGGATCAGCGAAAGCACTGCTCACTACATTCACAAAAATGAGAAGGCTGTTTGAGCTGCCTTTACTGCTTGTGTGCAGTTAACTACAAAAGCTGCTTCGCAAGGTAGAGAAAAGGCCCTCATTAAAATGGAAACTGCGCTTTCCATATCGTTGGATAATCAGAAAAGAAAACGAGTACCGGTCGACTCCAATGCCATTCGAAAAAAGGCAAGAGTTCTGTATGGGCGTCTCAAACAAGCGGAACCAAGCACAAGCAGTCGTTCCACATTCGCAGCTGGTAAAGGCTGGTTTGATCATATTATACGTCGCTCTTCATTACGCAATGTTATGATGTCAGGAGAAGCTGCTTCTGCAGATCAGTTCGCAGCATCGTCTTATCTTGAACAATTGAAACATTTGATTGAAGAAAAATTGTTCCGTCCTGAACTAATTTTAAATGCTGATGAATCAGCCCTCTTTTGGAAGAAAATGCCCAGTAGAACATTTATTGCGAAGGAACAGCACCATATTTCAGGATTCAAAACAAGGAAAGACAAGATAACTTTGCTTTGCTGTTGCAACGTAGCAGTCCACATCATAAAGCCGGGCCTAATTTATAAAGCTGCGAAACCCCGTGCTATAAAACACTGTGACGAGAAATCCCTTCACGTGCATTGGATGCATAATAAAAAGGCTTGGACGATAAGGAACCTGTTTCTGTATTGGTTCCACCGCTGCTTTATCACTGAAACGAAACGGTACCTTAGCGCCTTGGATCTTGAATTTAAAGTGCTGCTAATCTTGGACAACGCAACTGGCCATCCAGAAAACCTGCAGTTTGCGAGTGAAGATGTGGATGTTGCTTTCCTTTCTCCAAACACATCTTCCCTTATCCAACTTTTAAACCAACGGGTGATTTGAACTTTCAAGGCTTATTACACTAGAAGCTTTATAGCTCGTCTTGTTGCTGCCATGGATGAGGACAGCCATCTGGAAGTAATAGACTACTGGAAAAAATTCAGCATTGCAGATTTTTTGTGCCTTATGAAGGAAATCTGAAGCTGAGGTGGTAAACTCTTTTTGGCGCAGTCTGTGGCCAGGTTGCGTAAAAACAAAATCTACGTTTCTTGCTGCCGATGAAGAGCCACACGCAGTGAACATGACTGTCGCATTGGCACATCTGGTGGATGGCAGTGGTTTCAAAGACTTGCAGGAATTAGAAGTAATAGAGCTAATTGAATCTCACACGAGTAACCTTACAGATGAATTACTTGTGGAGATTACTCGGTCAACGGATGAAGAAAGAGATGCTAATGAAGACAGTGCCACGGATGAAAGTGAAAAATAACTTTGGAAGGAGTTGCGGAAATTCTTCATACACTTAAGCAGGTGGCAAAAAAATTTTTGAAGACCACTCAGATATGGTTCGCTCGACCAAGTTTAAGCGTGATTTGGAAATAGCTGCCGATCCATATCAGCGAATTGTGGATGAAATAAAGAAACAACTTTCGATAACAATGTTTTTTAAAAAAGATGCGCAGGACAGTCCATTTATTTCTTGCAAGCTTGTATGCAAGAACATGAATTACTTTACAGTATTTTATGTATTAATACTTGCTTTTCAGAGCGTGTTCATTGCATGTCTTTGCTTTGATAAAAAAACAAATATTTCATGGAATGCCATGGCTATTTTCATCTTTATTATTCATTTAGCTTTTCATTGATAACAAATGTGTGACTATTTGAATTTATTTTTGCTATGTAACAATGATTGATTATCGCTTTACAAAATGAACATCAAATGTGATGAATGGCGTTAAAAATTAATTACAAACGCAATGAAATTAAATAAATTCACAATTCATGACGAATTAATGGTCTCTTGAGTGGTGTTTATTTGAGTCTTTATAGGTATCCATCACCTGTAAGTTCACTAAAACCAATTCCATGGTTCTCGAAAGGCGCAACGAATTATAAAACGCTTTGTTGATAAGTGCAAACAATATTGTGCCAATGAAATGTATGTAAATTTTCAATAACCCGCAATCATAGATTTATCCATGCATATAGATATATACAGCCTAGAAGAAAATTGTAAGAAAATAAGAAAACAAAGAATTGTTTTAATTTAAAGGTTTTCATGACAAGTTATGCAAATGAGAAAGCTGAAGAAATACGGATCAGAAAAAGGAGAAAATGAACTTTGTAAAATATTTGAATAACATTTAAAAATTATTTGTTGCACTCAATTAAGTGTTCTTTTCAATTTTACAATTATTAAATTTTAATTAAAAAATAACTTCTACTTTAAATAATTTAACATTATGAGTGTTACTTTAAACCCGCCAATGCTGACGTGTCAAATGCTTTAAAAATCAAATTGTTTAAAGTATCAGCAACGCCTTATTTGTGAGAGCAGTGTTCTTCAGTTCTTATCCAAATTCGAGATTGGAAGCTGCTTTAAATTGTGATGTGGAAAGAAGGTTTTTTTGCTTTGTTTTGGTTTGCCATGTTATGTGGTGTTCTCACTATGGGTTACATGATTTATAAAGCGATAAAAATCATGAAGAAGAAAAGGAACAAGAAGAACAAATTGAAACCAAATAGGATTGGCCAATTCCTTGACAAGCTACCCCCGCCGGGTCAGACGGCACCATTGAACAATGACTTGCTACAAGAAATGCTTGATCAATCAGCATAAACTGATGTGATCAACCGTTTTTCATTCTACTCACCCAAGAAACCAATCATGGTTTCTTATCAACTCATTTCGTCTCTTATCGTATTTCATTATCAACTCATTTCGTGTTTCGTTCTTATCAACTCATCTCTTTGTTAAATTCTCTCAAATGATTCATTTCAATAGAAATAGTGTTGTCTCCTGTTGAAAATTATTAAAAATAAATTTTATTATATTTTGTTTTGTTTTGAACTAGATTAAATGAAAATTTTTGTCTTAAAATCAACAGCTTTTGCGGTTACGATTTCAAAATGAAAACCCAGTGGTTGAAATAGCAGCAAATCAGTAAAAATTTGATACACAACTTAATCATTTCTTTGCTGGCGTTGCTTTGGTAATTTATTTTCGATGGTTGTTCCCCTGGAATTGGCGGAACAGTCATCTTTTAATTCAATGCATTTTATTACTGCTTCATTTTCCTGATGCGGTAAATTAAGCAATAAGCAAGAAAATTTGGTAAATGAAAAAAGCCTTTTTTGAATTTATTCATTATCCCTTCATGATCTTCATGAATTAATACTTGAAAATCTAAATGGATACTGTATGTATGTTTCTCTTCTGGTTTTTTGAACAAATGTTTTTACCCCCACTTGTTTTAATAAATTTTATGTTTATAACAATATGATTTGAAAATTAATTTAACATCGTTTCGTGCTCTGTTCAACTGCCCATGTAAACGTCGATGATGAAGTTGCATCACGCAACGTTATATGGCTCTCTATTAAATGGATAATCTACGATACTGCTTTGTGAACTTCTGAAATTTTAATTCAATACTGTCCGAAGCTACTGATGAGCCGTCAGCTTTGGCTAGTTTTCATTAACAACAGTTGCTAAAATGTGCAGCAGTCCGGCTGGCTGATGACGCCTGCTTTATTCCAGAGACAGCGGAAGAAGCGGAGGAGAGGTGGAACTGATCACGAACAACGTCGCTGTTGCACTCGGCTACCGTAGTATATTTGGACTTGAAGATCAATGGCGGAGTACGGTAGTGAGGCGGAGAAACGTGGCGAGTCATTGGTGTGCGGTTTTGGTTGAAGATCGGTCTTGTTGTGATTTGTTGCGGTGGTTGTTAATTGCGCGGTGTAATAAACAGTTGAAACGATTGCCTGGTGTATGTTTTGTGGATCAATCAGGCCAAATGTCTTCCTCAAAAAGAATTGGCGGCCGTAAGGTCAACCCAGATGGTCCCGGACGAGAACAATAAGGCGGAGGCTGAACCGCCTACTGTGACGGCTAATCCGTTACAGGAGATTGGTTTACGGCAGCAGCGGTCCCGTGATTCCAGAAGCCTGGCTGTTCCAGACATGTTTGGAAGAGCAGAACGTGCGCTTTCATGCTAGCACTGTTCAACACAACGTGAGAATAATGCCAAATCTGAGTAAATACGTGATGCATGATGCTACTATATACTATACTACTATAATGTAGTCACATACAATGGGTTATGCCTGCATTTTGTTTATGTACTGTTAGTTTGCGAAGCAGTAGTTTTCATTTTATACTGAGCTTTGGTTTTTCTATTTACTGTTGACTTCTTTCTGTTTGTTATGGATCCTAAAGGAACATCTGTCTCTGGTGATGGTTTAAAGCGCCAAAGAAAGTAATGAATATTTTGGAGAAAGTAAGGCTGCTTGATAAAGTCAACGGTGGAATGTCTTTTGCCGGAGTAGGCAGAGTGTTTGGGATCAGCGAAAGCACTGCTCACTGCATTCACAAAAATGAGAAGGCTGTTTGAGCTGCCTTTACTGCTTGTGTGCAGTTAACTACAAAAGCTGGTTCGCAAGGTAGAGAAAAGGCCCTCATTAAAATGGAAACTGCGCTTTCCATATCGTTGGATAATCAGAAAAGAAAACGAGTACCGGTCGACTCCAATGCCATTCGAAAAAAGGCAAGAGTTCTGTATGGGCGTCTCAAACAAGCGGAACCAAGCACAAGCAGTCGTTCCACATTCGCAGCTGGTAAAGGCTGGTTTGATCATATTATACGTCGCTCTTCATTACGCAATGTTATGATGTCAGGAGAAGCTGCTTCTGCAGATCAGTTCGCAGCATCGTCTTATCTTGAACAATTGAAACATTTGATTGAAGAAAAATTGTTCCGTCCTGAACNGAAATGAGTTGATAAGAAACCATGATTGGTTTCTTGGGTGAGTAGAATGAAAAACGGTTGATCACATCAGTTTATGCTGATTGATCAAGCATTTCTTGTAGCAAGTCATTGTTCAGTGGTGCCGTGTGACCCGGCGGGGGTAGCTTGTCAAGGAATTGGCCAATCCTATTTGGTTTCAATTTGTTCTTCTTGTTCCTTTTCTTCTTCATGATTTTTATTGCTTTATAAATCATGTAACCCATAGTGAGAACACCACATAACATGGCAAACCAAAACAAAGCAAAAAAACCTTCTTTCCACATCACAATTTAAAGCAGCTTCCAATCTCGAATTTGGACAAGAACTGAAGAACACTGCTCTCACAAATAAGGCGTTGCTGATACTTTAAACAATTTGATTTTTAAAGCATTTGACACGTCAGCATTGGCGGGTTTAAAGTAACACTCATAATGTTAAATTATTTAAAGTAGAAGTTATTTTTTAATTAAAATTTAATAATTGTAAAATTGAAAAGAACACTTAATTGAGTGCAACAAATAATTTTTAAATGTTATTCAAATATTTTACAAAGTTCATTTTCTCCTTTTTCTGATCCGTATTTCTTCAGCTTTCTCATTTGCATAACTTGTCATGAAAACCTTTAAATTAAAACAATTCTTTGTTTTCTTATTTTCTTACAATTTTCTTCTAGGCTGTATATATCTATATGCATGGATAAATCTATGATTGCGGGTTATTGAAAATTTACATACATTTCATTGGCACAATATCGTTTGCACTTATCAACAAAGCATTTTATAATTCGTTGCGCTTTTCGAGAACCATGGAATTGGTTTTAGTGAACTTACAGGTGGTGGATACCTATAAAGACTCAAATAAACACCACTCAAGAGACCATTAATTCGTCATGAATTGTGAATTTATTTAATTTCATTGCGTTTGTAATTAATTTTTACCGCCATTCATCACATTTGATGTTCATTTTGTAAAGCGATAATCAATCATTGTTACATAGCAAAAGCAAATTCAAATAGTCACACATTTGTTATCAATGAAAAGCTAAATGAATAATAAAGATGAAAATAGCCATGGCATTCCATGAAATATTTGTTTTTTTATCAAAGCAAAGACATGCAATGAACACGCTCTGAAAAGCAAGTATTAATACATAAAATACTGTAAAGTAATTCATGTTCTTGCATACAAGCTTGCAAGAAATAAATGGACTGTCCTGCGCATCTTTTTTAAAAAACATTGTTATCGAAAGTTGTTTCTTTATTTCATCCACAATTCGCTGATATGGATCGGCAGCTATTTCCAAATCACGCTTAAACTTGGTCGAGCGAACCATATCTGAGTGGTCTTCAAAAATTTTTTTGCTACCTGCTTAAGTGTATGAAGAATTTCCGCAACTCCTTCCAAAGTTATTTTTCAGTTTCATCCGTGGCACTGTCTTCATCAGCATCACTTTCTTCATCCGTTGACCCAGTAATCTCCACAAGTAATTCATCTGTAAGTTTACTCGTGTGAGATTCAATTAGCTCTATTACTTCTAATTCCTGCAAGTCTTTGAAACCACTGCCATCCACCAGATGTGCCAATGCGACAGTCATGTTCACTGCGTGTGGCTCTTCATCGGCAGCAAGAAACGTAGATTTTGTTTTTACGCAACCTGGCCACAGACTGCGCCAAAAAGAGTTTACCACCTCAGCTTCAGATTTCCTTCATAAGGCACAAAAAATCTGCAATGCTGAATTTTTTCCAGTAGTCTATTACTTCCAGATGGCTGTCCTCATCCATGGCAGCAACAAGACGAGCTATAAAGCTTCTAGTGTAATAAGCCTTGAAAGTTCAAATCACCCGTTGGTTTAAAAGTTGGATAAGGGAAGATGTGTTTGGAGAAAGGAAAGCAACATCCACATCTTCACTCGCAAACTGCAGGTTTTCTGGATGGCCAGTTGCGTTGTCCAAGATTAGCAGCACTTTAAATTCAAGATCCAAGGCGCTAAGGTACCGTTTCGTTTCAGTGATAAAGCAGCGGTGGAACCAATACAGAAACAGGTTCCTTATCGTCCAAGCCTTTTTATTATGCATCCAATGCACGTGAAGGGATTTCTCGTCACAGTGTTTTATAGCACGGGGTTTCGCAGCTTTATAAATTAGGCCCGGCTTAATGATGTGGACTGCTACGTTGCAACAGCAAAGCAAAGTTATCTTGTCTTTCCTTGTTTTGAATCCTGAAATATGGTGCTGTTCCTTCGCAATAAATGTTCTACTGGGCATTTTCTTCCAAAAGAGGGCTGATTCATCAGCATTTAAAATTAGTTCAGGACGGAACAATTTTTCTTCAATCAAATGTTTCAATTGTTCAAGATAAGACGATGCTGCGAACTGATCTGCAGAAGCAGCTTCTCCTGACATCATAACATTGCGTAATGAAGAGCGACGTATAATATGATCAAACCAGCCTTTACCAGCTGCGAATGTGGAACGACTGCTTGTGCTTGGTTCCGCTTGTTTGAGACGCCCATACAGAACTCTTGCCTTTTTTCGAATGGCATTGGAGTCGACCGGTACTCGTTTTCTTTTCTGATTATCCAACGATATGGAAAGCGCAGTTTCCATTTTAATGAGGGCCTTTTCTCTACCTTGCGAAGCAGCTTTTGTAGTTAACTGCACACAAGCAGTAAAGGCAGCTCAAACAGCCTTCTCATTTTTGTGAATGTAGTGAGCAGTGCTTTCGCTGATCCCAAACACTCTGCCTACTCCTGCAAAAGACATTCCACCGTTGACTTTATCAAGCAGCCATACTTTCTCCAAAATATTTATTACTTTTTTTGGCGCTTTAAACCATCACCAGAGACAGATGTTCCTTTAGGATCCATACAAACAAGAAAAGGCTCTCATTAAAATTTATTATCGTTGGATATGTAAAGCGCATTTTCCATTTTAATGAGAGCCTTTTCTCTACCTTTCGAACCAGCTTTTGTAGTTAACTGCACACAAGCAGTAAAGGCAGCTCAAACAATTTGGCATTATTCTCACGTTGTGTTGGACAGTGCTAGTATGAAAGCGCACGCTCTGCACTTCCAAACATGTCTGGAACAGCCAGGTTTCTGGAATCACGGGACCGCTGCTGCCGTAAACCAATCTCCCATTCGCAGCGCTTTCATGCCAGCCTTCTACATTTTATGGTCCCACGAGATTGATTAATTCGAAGATTGATTTGTCTGTGAGAATCAGAACCTCAATGACTGAAGGAACACGATGTATTGTTTGAATCAGCATCTATTGGGTAGCCAGACAAACTATGGATAAGCGACTTCACCGCAAGAATGTCCATCTTCGTTTGTTGAGGTGAAATCAATGTGAAGTTCTCTTTCGCGGTATTGAAGCGTTGGAAACACCACCGGAAGCATATGATGCCTTCCTGATGCCGATGATATTACCACGTTTGCCACGAGAACCGTGGAATGGAAATGAGAGGACGAACAGATGAAAAGAACAGTGTCAAGGAACTTCTGGCTTAAGCTTCTGGCTTCCTAAAAGCTAAAATACGAATTAGAGAAAGATGCGGATCTTTTGATTCTTCAGCGAGAAATGACGCAGAGACAGAATTGCTATTGACGGGAAAGAAGATAGATCCAGGGTAAATATACCATGGCTGCTCTTCATGCGTCGATCAAACAGGCATGCACATTGTGCCAACAGAATCACCAAATTTGGATCTGTCCCAAGTTTCTCAGAATGAACACTGATGAAAGACATGTAACTGCTCAAAAACGGGGATTCTGTCTTGCATGCTTGATGAGAGGTTACTGGGTGTTTGAGTGCAAATCGAAAAGAAGTTGCACAAAGCCACGTTGCACGAAACACCATCATGCATTATTACATCCAGAACAAGAGAACTCGAACAAAGGAACTGAAACATGCACGTCATTTAAATTTTGCCAATATCAACAATAATAAAAGTTCAATTCTGAAACTGAACACTCCCTAAATGTTCTTTGAATTTAATAACCTGTGTTCTTTACGGTGTATTATATTTAAATAAAAATAACAAGAGAATGTGACATTAGCGAACATTAGTATCAATTCTATTAAGTATCCAGTTCGATTTAGTGCAAAAGAATATTAAACAAAATTAAAATAAGTAAACTAATAGTTACAATAGCAGCATTATCATATTCGATATTACAAGGTTTAAAATATTCAATCAACAATTTTTGGAAACAATAAAAAAACTTTTCTGTAAACATGAAAATATTGTGCAAATAATTTCATTTTCAGCGGATACGGATGAAATATGATGATCCCTTTGCTTGAAAATATTTACATTGCATTGCAGATTACATCTGAAATTGGAATAATGAGTGAAAATTTTATAAATTATACGTGCAAAATAACTCCGCTAAACTAGTAAATTATAGTTTCACCTTCTATTCTCAGCTGCATTTTGAAAACAATTACAAAGTATCTCAAAAAAAAGCAACTTACGAAAGTAAGCCTGCCTTTGTCATTGTAGTCCATTTTACTTTCGTTGCTGTAAATAACGATGAGCTGTTTTCGAAAAAAAGGAAATGAGATACGTTTATTCGCCGCACACCTTTAGCCTACAGTTATATACAGAAATACTGTTTCATATAGAAGCCCAAAAGTGACTCAAAGAGCACTCGCATACAGAACAGAGTTTTATATATTTCTGTTGTTAATTGAGAACAAGACCTATCTTTAATTTGCATTTCCATCGCATTACTGGTAGCAAGTGACTGAACAAGTATTTACAAAAGAAATACGACAACTAGAAAATGTTCAACGCAACCCATAATTATCATTTTACAGCAATTATTTTTCATTCAATTCATTTCATAAATTTTCAATAAAAATAATTTGCATTTTAATGATGAAACATACAAATGTTCTGAATCGTTTTAATGGAACAACTTATGAAATGAGTAAAATACTGCGAGCATGTCAGTCAGTCAAGCAATCCAACGCTCTATTAATGAAAAGAATATTTTGAGAAAAAAGTAATCTGAACATTTGAGAAACAAGCCTCGCGTAGCGTTATTCGTCGACTTAGCTTGATAGTACAAAAATTTGAAGCTGAAACACCTATTTGAAGAAAATAAACTTCAATCTTTCAATCTCGAAAATGTCACTTAAGAAATTCTAATCGAAATGACCACCAAACCCTGATAATTAATACATTTTATATATATCTCGTTTATAATGGACTACTGTAGGCATTGAAAACTTGAAAAAAAAATCCAACAAACTACTCACCAATTTCAGTTTACAACAGCAATTTCAATAACTTGCTGATAGATACTCTTCATTTATTTTCAGTTATGTATTATTTAGGGTTCAGCTACTACATAATAGATTTTCAGCTATATTTTCGCATCTCAGCTACATCTAATTCAAAACCGTGCAACTTACTTAAACAGGCGATTTCTAATGATTAAGGACTTCTTATGTTTATGTTCTTTGAGCAGATCCTTCAAACAACAAATTACTTAAAATGTACATGAAATTTAACACACAATAGCCATACTTAAGTAAAATTGAATAACTTCCATCAAAGAAGATGATTCGTCAGAATGACATATATCATTTTTAAATTAATACCAAAAAAACTGTAACTAAAAAAAGCAAATATGATTCCTGAAAATCAACTAAAATACTTTACATCTACGTAACATTTCACCTATTAATCACACTTCAATTCACCAGGTTCCCACCTCATTTTATTATTATGAACACTACATTTCATCAATCGACAATGTTTAACATTCACACAAACTGTTGTTTAATACTACTATCAACTGGTAAATAGCAATCTATAAGAAGAACGATGATGCAAACGAGCAGAAAAAGTAATTAACAATAAATCAAATTTCGCATTGTAAAAGTAAAGAAGAAAAACGTAAATAAACAAAAAAAAACAGCTTACATACTGGCAGTACTGAAAAAAACCATGATTCATCATCGTTCTTGCTTTCTGATCACCGGTTTCGATGCGCCATTATCTGTTTCTGTCTTGGGCAAATGTGCTCGACATTGTAGAATCGCCTGTCCTTCGTGTTATCTCATTATTTCAACTTACTGCAGGTGTATCATGCATGCAAAACTCACTCTTTCTTCATAAATATGAATATTATATTATGCTAGCTGTACATTGGGTAGTGGAAGAGATTCAGATTGCATTCCATTTGTAACGGATTTGCCGTCACAGTAGGCGGGTCAGCCTCCGCCTTATTGTTCTTGTCCGGGACGTCACCGTCTGGGTTGACTTTACAGCCGCAAATTCTTTTTGAGGAAGACATTTGGCCTGATTGATCCACAAAACATACACCAGACAATCGTTTCAACTGTTTATTACACCGCGCAATTAACAACCACCGCAACAAATCACAACTACACCGATCTCCAACCAAAACCGCACATCAATGACTCGCCACGTTTCTCCGCCTCACTACCGTACTCCACCATTGATCTTCAAGTCCAAATATACTACGGTAGCCGAGTGCAACAGCGACGTGGTTCGTGATCAGTTCCACCTCTCCTCCTCTTCTTCCGCTGTCTCTGGAATAGAGCAGGCGTCATCAGCTAGCCGGACTGCTACACATTTTAGCAACTGTTGTTAATGAAAACTAGCCAAAGCTGACGGCTCATCAGTAGCTTCGGACAGTATTGAATTAAAATTTCAGAAGTTCACAAAGCAGTATCGTAGATTATCCATTTAATAGAGAGCCATATAACGTTGCGTGATGCAACTTCATCATCGACGTTTACATGGGCAGTTGAACAGAGCACGAAACGATGTTAAATTAATTTTCAAATCATATTGTTATAAACATAAAATTTATTAAAACAAGTGGGGGTAAAAACATTTGTTCAAAAAACCAGAAGAGAAACATACATACAGTATCCATTTAGATTTTCAAGTATTAATTCATGAAGATCATGAAGGGATAATGAATAAATTCAAAAAAGGCTTTTTTCATTTACCAAATTTTCTTGCTTATTGCTTAATTTACCGCATCAGGAAAATGAAGCAGTAATAAAATGCATTGAATTAAAAGATGACTGTTCCGCCAATTCCAGGGGAACAACCATCGAAAATAAATTACCAAAGCAACGCCAGCAAAGAAATGATTAAGTTGTGTATCAAATTTTTACTGATTTGCTGCTATTTCAACCACTGGGTTTTCATTTTGAAATCGTAACCGCAAAAGCTGTTGATTTTAAGACAAAAATTTTCATTTAATCTAGTTCAAAACAAAACAAAATATAATAAAATTTATTTTTAATAATTTTCAACAGGAGACAACACTATTTCTATTGAAATGAATCATTTGAGAGAATTTAACAAAGAGATGAGTTGGTAAGAACGAAACACGAAATGAGTTGATAATGAAATACGATAAGAGACGAAATGAGTTGATAAGAAACCATGATTGGTTTCTTGGGTGAGTAGAATGAAAAACGGTTGATCAGATCAGTTTATTCTGATTGATCAAGCATTTCTTGTAGCAAGTCATTGTTCAATGGTGCCGTCTGACCCGGCGGGGGTAGCTTGTCAAGGAATTGGCCAATCCTATTTGGTTTCAATTTGTTCTTCTTGTTCCTTTTCTTCTTCATGATTTTTAT
>JYDO01000119.1:0-117632 GCA_001447755.1 Trichinella papuae | reverse complement strand
GGTTCATGATCAGTTCCGACTTTCCTCCTCTTCTTCCGCTGACTCTGGAATAGAGCAGGCGTCATCAGTTAACCGGACTGTTACACTCCCATCCGCAGCACCTCTTCGTTTCGCCCTAATGTTTTTTTCTTTTTTATCTTAGCATTAGTAGCGGTCAGTTAGCCTCCCAGTTTGGTTAAGTCGTTATCACCAGTGCTATGGTGTGGAACCTCATAGGCTGAAACAACCTTGCACTGAACCTGCAGATCCACAGTATACATACACAACAGAGTCTGAAAATAGGATTTAGTTTTTTAAAGTTTGAAATCCGTGAATGTTGAGGCGTTACTGTATTAAGATAGTCAATGTGTCAACTTTAGAGGTCATTTAATCCACAAACACTGAGCAGTTTGCGATGAAACTCTGTACCGATGTACTCTAATTTACCGATGTAAATGATTAAATATCGAAAAATGTAGAAATTTCTGAAAAACATTTTTCACCCCCCCCGCCAAAATTGCAAAGGCTATACATTGACCATGAAATTTCTAAATTTTCTAAAAAAAATTTTTTCTCCTAAAATAACTTGAATTGCTCAGAGACGACTGAAAGGCAGTTACCGACATATCCGCAGTGTTTTTTACAGCGCACTCGTCAAGATATTGCTGCCAAAGTGAGACCGTAGTAAGCCAAAGCGTTCCTGTCCGCCGAAATAGACAATGTGCCACATTTAGATGCTAATTATTCAACAAATATGGGTTAATTTTGCATCATACTCTAATTTGTCGATTGAATGTATACCAATTGAAAAATGTAAAGCTTTCAAAAAAAAATGTTTTTTACCCTGAAAAAAAAACAGCAAAGGCTAACGACTATGAAATTTCAAAATTGTCTTAAAATATATTTTTCTTCAAAAATGATTTGAATCGATCTGAGACGATTCGAAGACAGTTGCAAAAGCATCCGCATTGTTCCTTACCACGCACTTGTCAAAATATGTCCGCAAAAGTAAGGTGAAATTTTTTATGGTCAATTCGAAAAATAATTAGTGCAAGCAGAATAATTTTCATGGGACAAAAAGTTTATCATTTTATTCAGCGTAATGTCACCTGTTTGTTAATATAAAATACTTGCTTTTTGATTTCCTATTTAATTTGGTTCATTTCTGCAACCATCCGGTTCAAAATGTTTTGCAATCTGAAACGTAATTTTCAAGTCAAACGTTTCATGTACCATATTATCCTTGCTCTTTGCAATTTAATCATTTGCACAATTTTCCAATTTTTTGAAAATTTATTTATTGTTTTAAAACTTGAAAATTATGTTCAGTTTTTGCCAAACACGTTATGCATAACTTATAGTGTAAACAACAATTCAATTAATCGGCAGTCCAATAATAGAAAAATTGTAAGAAGAAAAGCAATGATTAATCATTTCCTGTAGCATTATGGCAAAATATGTTTTCAATTTGCTCTGCTAAAGAGATATTTATACTACTATAAATGTGCATGCAAACAATTCGCGGCATTGAAATGTAAAGTCAACAGAGCGGTTATTTGTTAGACAACTGCTTCAATTATTAAAACAATTAACATGTGCAAGAGATTAAATTTCCAAAACTACAGATTAGATATTATTATAATTATTAGTAGTGTATCACTGTTTTAAAAATGATGAACAATTAATTATAAACGGCAAGCGGCAAACGATTGATTTTAAAACAAAAGCAACTAACTTCTTTCAAAGTGCATTTATAAACCATTCCTCAAATGAATGGTTCAAATATACTAAACATTAGCTATAAATAAAACATATTTTAGCGTGACGAACAAATTAAAACAAACCGGAAGCATGTTTTTCTAGAGCTCTCGTCAGTTTTCTATTGCTACATTGGCATAAAATGAGACAGTAATTAAATTAAAATAATTTTTTCATATAATTAAACTGCTATAATGAAAAAGGCAAAATTTATCAGTAGAACATATAGTTCAACAACCGATTATGATCAAAGAATTGCGTCGAAATTTAAATAAGCTTTTTAATAATTGTAGAAAATGTTGTATCAAAAGAATTAAAAGAACAACAGTAACTTATTTTTATATGTCAAAGTATTCAAATAAATTTTCAGCAAATCGTTTGGACTTATTACAACTGGAAAATTTCAATATGAACAGAATAGATATTATTTAGACAAGCCTATGAGAAAACTGCTACATCAAATAACAATAATAATAATAATAATAATAATAATAATACAAAAAGGAAAACGCTGAGATAAGATTTGTAAAATATTTTCATGAAAATTTAATGCACATAAGTTTTGTAAAATGAATTTGCAGCATTGTACAGAAATAATAAGTAAGTGAAAAAAAGTACTGTTCACAGCTCAATAAAAAGCACAAAAGAAAAAGCAAAAATATTGTGGAAAATCGATTTAAGCGGAATTTTAAAGTTCGTTTGATTGAAACTCTTGGTAACAAAAGTAAGTGAGAGAAGAAAACAAGACAAGAGCATGCAATGCAGTTGAGTGTGTGCTTTATTATTGATCGTGCTGGCCGCAAGCGGTCCGCCAATGAGCCTTTATTCTGCCTCAAGTCCATCGGCTAATCAAAATTCCATTCACAAGTAGCCATCGAGTCGCCAGTCGAGTAGAGATAGTGATCCACTAACACAAGTACACACTATGAAACCAATAATGCCACTTCCAATAATTCAAACAGTGCTTCTGATCATCACTGTCAGTCAAATTGGCAGTGCACTTCAAGAGCAACAACAATCTAGTAAGAAACGTCGCCATTTTGTTATTCTTTTCATGATATATATATATATATATATATTTTTTTTTTTTGAATTTCAATAAAATTTGTTTCAGCAGGCTCTTGTGATTTGGAAATTACATCTAGAATGGATAAATCTGGAACTATTACAAGTCCGAATTATCCAAATCAGTACCCAGCAAATTTGCGCTGTTCATACCGTTTTCGCAGTCAGAATGCTGAAAGGGTGCAACTGGTGTTTACAGATTTTGATCTCTATCAGCCACCAGATCATGAAAATTCACTGTAAGCATTTGTTTGGAATATTCTAAACAGGTCGGAAAATATTCACAAAACATATGCGATGAAACAATTTGTTTAGATGTCGCGGTGAGTTCGACCATTTCAGTGCCTATGTTGATCTTGACGGACGCATGTCTGAGGTTGATACATTCTGTGGAGTGGAGATGCCACCTCAGCTGATGTCCAGTCAAAATCTAATTGCTGCAGAATTTGTTACGCATCAATATATTGTGCAGCCTAAACGACCATACCGAGGTTTCCGTATGATTTACAGATTTGTCACTGATTTTGGAATCAAATCTGGGCGCAGTGATTCCAGTCATAGTAAGCTTTTTTTCGATTATAAACATTAATTTGTAATAATAATAATAAGAGGATTCGAATAAGCAACAAATATGTGCATTTTAAAAACGAATCTAGATTAATTTTCCATTTTTTCTTCTGACGTAAAGATTTTCAGTCACTTACAATACAAAAAAGACCTAGAAACTGTCTTCAGTTGGCAACATCTTCAAACAACATCCTTGGCAAAATAAGAATTACTCAGCAATAATATTTCTACTTACTTTCCTTAAATATAGAACGCACTCGCCATTTGTGAATTTCAAATAATGTAAGCACAGAGAACTGACCTTTACTAATAGCGATCTATTTATTTTTAGTTGTAATAATAATAATAATAAATAGATTTGCTTAAATGCTTATTCTTGTTACAAAACTTACATTTTATAATAAATAAAATAATTTTTTATTGTTTACTTCAGCTAGTCAGTTAGCTGTTCGTAGAATTAAATTATACATAGAATGAGTATTAAACGTAAAAACTGTTTAAAAAACTTAAGGATAGAAAAAAATAAATAAAAATTGCAAAAAAATGTGCCTTCTTAAAATCTACTTTAAAGTTCAAATGAAATACTTTCGTTGATCATATAAGCGAGATGTTCATATTCACAGAAAAAAGCAAAATGTGAATTAAAGAAGCAGTATGTTTTCTTCAATAAAAATGCAATCTTTCAACGAAAGATGAGCATAAATCATTATGAAAATTAGATAAATTCATTTAAAAAAAAAAACTTTTTTTTTAAATTTCAGAAGTAAAAAAGGCGCGTGCGCTTTACAAGCTTGTTCATATATAGCTGTTTTGATATAATGAAATATTTTGAAATATGTTACTATATTTGGCTTTCTGCTTGGTTAAACAGATTGAAATTTGAACAAGCAAAAGAGTTCATCTGTCTGTTGAGCATGACGTCTTTAGAGTAAATCAGATGAAATGTGAAAATTGGAATGTCGAAACCAATATTTTATTAGCCTTGCTGACAGCGGCGCAAAATGGAACTGCCGTCCATTAATCAGCACCTCGTTGCGCATTTCGTTCAAACGCAGTGCATTTTATGAAAACCGCTAAATTAGCTTACAGCACTCTGAAGCAGAGAGATATTACGTTTTGAGTTGAAGGCGAACGAACGAGAACCATTTTCGCTAATTTCAACTATGGCTGATCGAATGATGCCGAACGGCCATTTGTTGGTTTCGTTGCACCTTAATAGATGTCGTTCAAGCGTAGCCAACATCCCAGCGTAATTTCACTCGCTCACAGGATTCACATAATTGCATTCTCAATTGATAGCACGCTGTGCAGACTGAAACCAATACCAAACGATGAAAATTAAGCAAATCTATTTTTCTAATTTTGAATTATTTTCAAATTTTCTGTCAACAAAACACAAAGAACTATATTTATATATTGCAAAAAATTCCCGATAATGAACAGTGAAATCTATGAAAATGAACAATTTATTTGAACATTTCATTTTTCCATTTTTCAAAGGTTTAATTTGATTAATTATGACTGATTAGGTTGAAAAGATGGCTGAATTTCAATGGTGGTAATTTTTCATTTTTCATTTTCAAAACTATATTCTGATTAAATGTTGATAACAAGAGTAATGCAATTTCTTTGACAAATCAATTCGATTTTTATTCCACTGTTAAAAGTGCCACACTGATGAATGAAGAATATCACTTCTCAGAGAGTGTGTTACTTATGATGAATATAACTTTATCTAGTTATTTTCAAGTGTCACGTAATACAATTATGTGTGAAAGGTTTTTTTCAATGCATGCCAACTTGATGGAGCACATTTGCATGCCTGTCATGCAACAAGTCGTACATGAAATTTTCAAATCTTTCATCTACAATATACACAGGAAGGAGAGGTATAAATATAAATGAATAAAATAAACAAATAAAGAATCTTTGAAATGTGAAAGATTTTCAGTTGATCACTGATTGTTATTTTTCCGTTTTGCTTTTAGCTTGTTCATTTTATTACAGCAGTGCTGAGTCAACAAACGGTACGTTCTATTCGCCAAATTATCCTGGCTATTATCCAAGAAAAACTGAATGCCATTACACTTTCGACGGTGCTCCGAATCAAAAAGTTCGCTTAACCTTCACCTATTTCGACGTCGAAGGATTTGGCCAGTAATTATTAATATTATTATTCTCAAATTTTACAAAAATAAACAAACAAACAAACTTCAAATTTCAATCACAACAACAATAATATTTTTTAGGTGTGATAATGAATCGCAGAGCGATTTTATAGAATTCAGCAATTATCGAACAATGGATCGCAAACTGCCCCGCTACTGTGGTAACAGAAAGCCTCCGGAAAAAGGTGTCGAATCAGAGAACGACTTTTACCATGTCATTTTTTCTAGTAATTCTATTTTCGACGCCACTGGCTTTTTTGGCTTTTATCAATTTACAAGCAAAGAAGGTAATCAATCTATTTCTTTTGTTTTCAAACAATAATAACAAAATACTATATTATACTGCATATACATAAGATATTTTTGAGGGGGAAGCAGAAGATTGAAGAAAAAAAATATATATAAATTTATATATTATTGATGAAAAGATCACTTTACAGTAGTACATTGAAGAGCTTTCTTGTTCGTTTCAAAATTTCAGGAAAGATAATCTCCACATCTAAATAGATAAATACGCACATGTTTTTGTGTGCGCGTGCACCTGAGGGGGATGATTGTATTGATCACTGTTTTTAATTTTGCATGAAATTTATACTGTTCATATTTACCTAAGAGCTTTAGATTAAAGAAAAAGAAAAAATAAATAAATTGTCCTCTTGACATATGTTCAAAAATATTTCCCCTCTTCATATTTCGATTTTCAAATCGATAACAATAATAATAATAATAATAATCGATCGCTACTTTCAAAATTTATGTAATAAAACAATATTCGATATAAAATACCCATGCGCGTATGTTGTCGCGTGTGAAATACAACAAATTCACAAGAAAAATAAAAAATGAAGAAAAGCTTTTTGCCAGGACGCAATTTAGTCCCATTGTCAGCACAGATTGTACGTATTCAATTCAGATGAATACAAATTAAACTCACAACTGAGCTGTAGAAATTTCTTCCCCTGACATTAATTATTCAGAATTGGTTTGAATGCAATCTGTGCAAACTCTATTATATGTATATATATATCAATAAATCGAATAGAATTTTTTACCTATTTTTCCAGGAACATTGAACAAAAAAAAAAAAATAAATAAATAATAAAAGATCGACTTACGACTGATAATGCAATGTGATTTGAATTTTTAAGGAAAGCATCCACTTCGCCGGGTAAAAAGTGCAGCTTGGAAGATGCATGGCTGCTGGACAAACGCTGTCATCGTCGCCGCCTTATGCACAATCTCTTGCTTGCCACTACTTTGATCATAATAAATTTTTTTTTTCACAAAAAGAAATAACACCAAATATATGAGTGGAAAATGGAAAAAAAAATTTTTTCAATTTTCATTGAAAACATCACGCAAACGATCCTGCATTTCGCCTAAAAAGCAACAAACTACAGAAACTGCCAGCAAACAACCCCACACTGCTGCTTGTGATGATGATGATCAATAAAAAGAAAAAAAAAGAATAATAATAATAATAACACGTATATATTTGAAGAAAAAGAACATTTAAATAATAAACTGTACAAATGCTATGCAAAAGCTTTTTTGAAATAGTAAATCTGTGTGGTGCATGCACAGGTGAGATCGGTCGGTCCACATCCAAGCGTATACACAAACCGACGTCAGATAAATAATAAAAAAAAATACAACAGCCATAATGTTTGCATTTGTAAAAATTAATGAAAGAATAAAAATAAGAACAGATACAATTATTATTATTATTATAATACAATCAGATCGTCTTCTTTTCCTCGAAAAAGCGTTTCCAAAAATTGTGTTGCCAACTGCATCTTCTGCATCAATGTGGCACGTCTTGTAAAAATTCGGCCAGCCGGTTCGGGAAAACGAAAAAGAATTGGAGCAAATATTACAGCTGAAGTGATAAAATTATATTTATGATTTTATTTTTCATCATCAGCAACTTACCCAAACCATTGGCAGAAGTTTTATTTCTTGCACTGTGATGCAACACTTCTCGCAAAAAGCAAATCAAATAAATAAAAACAGAATTGTGCAATGCTGGAAAGCTTGCAATGGCCTGTAATGGCAACAGCAATACAATATTAATTAAAAAAAAACAAAACGAAAGAAATAAATTTCTCCACACCCGCTTGCAAGCACCATAATCTTTAACATTACGAAAGCAAAGCTCGTAAACGTCCGTAGGAACAAGCGGTTCAGGCAACGAGTCCAAAAATCTCAGCAAAGTCTCCGCTACTGAACGTACACTTCCAGCTGAAAATATGGAGAAAAGCAACCAATTTGCAAAAAAGTTGCTTCAATTGAAAACAAGCTGCTTACATAATTGTTTTCCACTGCCAGCATCCAATGTATTTCGAATGGATATGAATTCAGCGTGAGAACCAGCTTGGGCAAACAAATTTTCCTTAAATAAAACATCTACATATATGTTATTGTGAATTATTTGAAAACAATCTCATACCTCGTCTAAGCCATTTTTGTAAATATAATCTACAAGAAGCCAAATTTCCTTTGGAATCGGAAATGACGATGATCGTTTCATGTCAGCACTTTCAGCAGGTTCCTCCTAAAAACAATCGTACAAACAACGAGTAGAATATAAAAATGTAATTTTTTTTTCAACTTAATAAATTTATTATTTGAGAAAACAGAATTCATTCAAACAGTCAACCCAGCTGTTGCATTTGAATACATTATTAAAAAAAAAACCAAATTACCATGTCAATTAATTTTGGGGCTGATGAAGAACATTCGCCTGGCTGAACCGTGTTGTAGAGTTTTTCCAAAGAAATTCCAAAACATCCAGGCACATATTCAGCGTGAACGGTAATGAAAAAATCTTTGCCATTGTCGAGATGCAAAACTAAAATGGAATCCAATTTTTCACCCGACGAGTTCATCTTCCACACTGTCTCCTTTTCGATCAGCACTTGCAAGTCCACTACACACTTTTCGTCTGTATGCAAAGAGAAAAGCTGCTTTTATTCAAATTAAAAATTAAACAAACACAAACAAAATAACAATTCAAAATTCCACATACTGATATTTATACGATATTTATCCGGAGTTATTGAAAGCCAAGGTTTGCAATTAACCGATTGGCCACTTTCACTGCGAAATTCAAAATACACTGGTACCTGAGCAAAAGAAAAATTAATATAAAAATGAAAAACAACAACAACAACAACAACTGCTACTACTACTACTAATAATAATAATAGTAATAATAAAATTAAAAAATTAAACAAAAACAATGTCATCACTCGTCCAATATTGGTAATGGTCAACGGTTGACAGAGGGGCTCCAAAAAACGCACATCTTTAAATTCAAACTGAAACAAAATTGTCGATTGATTTGAAAATTATCGGCAATACTGATGAAACAGAGCAACTTCTCTCACTTCAAGCTTATCAAGTGACACCTGAGGTAGCCACTGGTTTTCCAGGCGATCTGACTCTCGCAAAGCTGCCTCGAACAAAGTCTGCAATTTTTTACTGTCCACTACTTTTGCCTGTCACAATTATTGAATTAACACAAATACGAATTAATATTACAATTAAAGAAAAAAAAAATTTATTCCATTCACTTGTAATGAGAAAATAGCACGCACAGGCTTGTGATCGCTCATACGCACCGAAGGTACACTTTCGTAAGCGATCTGTTCAATATGATCACCACACCACAATATACGATCGCACCAAGCAGGAGTGCGACCCTTTTCACTGCAACAAATCATCAAATGCTTACAGTTCTGTTACATACAAAAAAACAACAACGCCAGCATTGTTTACTACCTACTATCCCACGTATCAGTACCTATATCGTACTTGTAGGTGGGTAAAAATGTTATTTTGCCTTCGGTGAATTCTTGAAATGCCAAACCGATATTCTTCATCCGAGATAACTAAAATGAACTTCCAGTTAAAAATTTTTCACAAATAAAAAAAAATTGTCATTTTCAATTCCAAACAATGTTCAATAGTGGAAAATATTTGAAAAAAAAAAAAATAAACAATGCTAATTCAGCAAGTTCAATGGCAAAAGTCTTTTACAAAAGATACAAACAATAATTGTGAATAAAATATCAAAAATATTAAATAGAAATAAATTTTACAATGATAACCCGAATTACCTGATCTAAATGTAACAAACTTTCAAGCAGTCCTATTTCGCAAGCTTCTTTGACGAATGCAGCATTTGCTGTTCTGCGACCACCTTCCTCCGAAAGGCGATAATTCATGTCTCCAAACCAAAATATCTCACTTTAAAAATGAAGAACTTTGCCATTCAACTAATCAATAAACAAATTAACATATTCATAATATTTACTCGTGATCGAAGATTCCTAAATTGGCCAAATCGCAAAACATCGTTTTGCTTATTTCACGAAAATCCTAAAAAAAATTTACCATTACCAAATACAAAAGGTATACACATGATAAACATGCAAAATATATACCTGATTTCGACGTTCCAGTTCGTCAGCGCCGGCAGCAAAATGGCAATTCACAAAACACAACCAACTGTCGTAGAGACGAAAACGAATAGCCACCCCGCCCTTGTTTCCCTCAAAAAATAAGAAAAAAGATGGTAAATTGAATTTTCATCAAATATTTCAAACACCATACGCATTACGTACCATGCGATTCAGTACTCCAGTGCCAACCGTAGCAGTAGCAAATTCATTGATCACATCACGTTGATGCAGTTCTCGAGTTGCATAAATTACCAAAAACATCCCCACTAATCGGACACGCTTGAGCTGAATACAAATAGCAACAACTAAGCATAAATGACATTTTTTGTTACATAAAAGAATTGAAAAACAAATTTTTAAACTTTACATTTTCAATCTGCAATCAACGAGCAAACTATTGATTTCACTATTTAAAGAGGTGTTAGAAAAAAACAATTACAACTTGTGAAACAAAATTTAAACATGAGAAACTTTATTCATACAGTAAACTACAAGTACAGTAAACTTCAAAAAAGTGACGACTACAATTCTGCTTTGAAATTAACGCGCTTTATTATTCAAAAGTCAGAGTATAGATAAATTGAAATAATTCCGTACAAAATTTTAAATAAGCATTTTACTTACTTAAACTTGTATTCTATTGTAACATAAGCAACTTGTCTTTTTTCTTAATAAAAAAAAGAAAAACCACATTATTTTTATACTTTCATTCGTTTGAAATAATATTATAAAAAGATAAACTTTTATTACAAAAATAACTTTAATAATTAAGTCTTCTGTTAAATATAGAATACGATAATACTCAAAAAAAAAAAATAATAATCATACAACTAAACATTAAACTGCTTGATGATGAAATGCATCAGAAAAATCATAACAAAATAATTTTAAAAAAATTTTACGTAGAAAAGATGGTTCATATTTGGAAATTATATTTAAAGTGAAAAAATTATAATGTTTGCAGGCATTATTACCGAAATTATCGTCATAAAGATTATATAGAAAATACGAAGCTCACCTCAACGTAATCACCCACAGTTTTCAAATTCATTAAAACCACTCGAGCCCATTCTTCCTCCCGGGATGTTATGTCGAACAGAAATGTTTGCTGACTTAAGTCGAGTTCCTGGAACCTAAAATTAAAAAAAAACAAAAGCAAGTCAGTCTGAGAAAGCATCACCAGCAAGCACATTTGATTACCCAACAGCGTAAATATCAGGAAGCGGATCTGCAATCCCTTGACAAAATAAGTCCAACAAGTTCGCTTCAGGCGGTTGACCGTTGACATTAAAAGTACTGACAAAAACTCTAAAATCAAACGCACATTTATTTCAATCTGAACTTGTGAATCCAAACAGTGGCGAACTTCAACGTCTTATAAGTGCAATATTCCGATTCTTTCGACTGTAAAATATGAGTGGTAAAACTGCTGCAAGAACCGGTGAACTTGTTTCTCAAGAACGCCATTCTGGAATCAAGACGACCTGTATTACTTTCAAAATATGAATTTCCTTGAGCACCAAAATGATCTTCTCTGAAAATTTATTCACAAATAAATTATTAGCTCGTCCACAAAACAACAGCATACACAAAGTGTAAAAAATTATGTTGACTGTTGTTGTTCATTGGCAGATGTTAAAGTGGCACAGAAACATTCGCACAATTGCACGGCATGTGAAAATTTAAACTGACAAATCAGTAACATCACATTCAGCTTTGCATCATTTCAAATATCACCTGAATAGTATAAATAAATCAAAGTGTGATAATTATACGCAGCGATTTCGAAAAGAAAAAACGCAACACCCCACCCATGAACATGAAAGCAAGAAAACCATAAAAAAGAAAATTTTAATAAATAAAAAATAACTTATTTCAAACGAAAACTGCATTCTGAACTAATATCAGATGAAAATATAGATATACATGCAATGGCCAGCGTGCGACTTTCTACAAAACGCATTGCTTACAGTATTTGCAACAATTAAACTTAATAAAGGTTAAACTTAGTTTATAAAAAATTATCATATGCGTATATTTGTACAATTGTGTTTTCAATATAGTTAATATTTGTTTTAAAAATATATTCAAGAAATTTTAAGTGAATTTTCAATTTATTTCAATCACATTTATTTTTAACACTGAATAACATTTCATTGAAATAAAAAGTAATTCAATAATTTAACGTTCAAAAAATCATTGATATAGTATAAATTAAAAGGTATTGAAAAATCAATAATTTTTTCATTAACAATTGATGACGTAAAAAAAGTCTGAATTAACTATTTACGTAAACTGTATTCGTGATAAATCACTTCAAATGCACTGATGGTATATGTGAAGTTACAGTAAGCATTTACATAAAAAGTTCATTTACATAAAAAGTCTAACATTTTGTTATTTTAAAATTTATTTATTCTGAATAACTCAAAATAGACAAAATAGTTTGCAAAGATTTTAAAATTAACGTTTAAAAAATTAAAATTATTGATAATTATTTCGAGCAAATAGTTGGAAATGTTTTTCTGTTTGTCAGCATGTTAAATTAATATTTTTGAAAGCAACGACATAATTATAATAATAGCAGAAAAGCGAAACTCTAAATTGAAAGATGAGCAGTACATTGTATTAATTTAAATTAAGCTGCACCAGTTGGCATTTTGCGTGTGAACTTTGAATCTGCGCCATAATTATATATTTCAAATTCAATATGCAATTCACAATAAATTGAAAAAAATATTTATTATTTATATAATGATGTTATTTATTTCAATGACAAAATTACTCTTCATGAGCAAGCCTTTTTTTGCAAAAGAAATATCGTAAAAAGATTTTTCATAATTAATTAATTTTGAAAAAGAATTTGGTAAATTATTATGAACATTACCGAGATGAACAGATGAATGTAAAATAATTAAAAATAAATTACTTTAGCTATTGGAATGGAAATGGAAATGTTTAAAAACTTATTTTTAATAAATTGTGCACAAAATTTGTTTCCAATTGAACTTTTTAAAAAAAAAAATTATCACTAGTTCTGTGCGCACTGTGATTTATTAATTGTGTCAAAGATGAAATGGCAAAATGAAATTGTTTTATTACAATTTTTTTTTCTTTGCACTTTACTAATATTATTCAAATTAAAACTGATTGAATTTGTTTATGTATGCTTCTTCTTTTTTCAATTGTTGTTATTTAAATGTCACTGATATGCTTGATATCTTTCACATACAGTTTGAAAATAAATTCCAAAATGACCTTTTGAATAAAGCATCCCAAAATCTGCATTATTCATTATTATTGATGCATTGATGAGAGGCAAATACAATGCTGTACAGTTGGTTGAAATTAATCACTTGCTGGAAGATCAAAGGCGCAGAATTTGAATGTTTTCGATGAAGAGATTGAACCCTGAAAATTTATCGACAAAGCATGATGACCGAGCAGCTTATTGAATGACGAAAAAAAGCATCACCATTTGTAAAAGCAGGAACGGTGGGAATAATTAAAAAATTGATTTTCCACCACTGTTTTATTATTATTTTATTAGAAAAACAGAGACGAGGCGAAATTTATTATCCAAGTAAACAATTACATCCAAGTGAAAGCAAATGCATAAAAAAGAAATGAACCAAATTACAGATATAAAAAGCACTGGCTATTTATTATTTTTTTCGAATACAAAATGGTGCAGATTATCGAATTTCGTATATGCAATTAATCAAGTGCAATTCGACTCTGCCAATAAACACAAATTCGATTTTGTCCATTACTACCCAAGGAATCTTGAAATTAAACAAGAACAAAAATTACAACTCCTCTGCCTCTTCAAGCAAAAAAGTAGTTGGAAAGAAAACATCTCACGGAAAACATGTAGATATCAGTGGATTTCGAACATTTTCACCATTGTAATAGCTGCTTTAAGGAACAGATTTAAAAAAATAATGTTCTAGATCATATATTATAGACTGTTTCAAAAAATAATCATCTTAGTGATTATCAGTCAATTCAATTCTATTTACAATATAAAATGCTTTTTGAAATTTACAATTTTATGCAATCATGTTGTCTTTCTAATTAAGCATAATGAATTGAAAATGCACATCCGTTTTGTACATAATAACTGACTTTATAAACTGATCCGTTATGGTAATTTGATTTTCTAAAAATTAATTAATAAAATCACATTTCAATTTGCATTCTCGTCAAAAGTGCTTCTTCAGTTGTCAAAATAAAATTGAATTTTAAAACTTTCATGTAATGAGTTTATTTCTGCCGCTTAATTAATCATTTCATAAGAATTTCAACGACAAAAGTGGACAAAACCCCGCATTTCCTTTTCAAAATTAAATAACTCGAAACATATTGTTATTCAGAAATTTGTAATGTGAAAAAAAATGCAAAACTTTTGAAATTGCAAATTGTTATATAAATTGCAACATTCCTATTTTGCACAAAAGCAAGTGGAAAATTATTAGCACAATTTAAAGTAGTTATATTTACTTTATGTTACAGCTGCTCCGTTTAATTGAATAATAAGCAACAATATAATGCAAAGTTCAACAGTGCTGATTATTGAAATTTGCACAGTACTTCTGTGTATATGCAATTTAATCATTGCAACTTCATCACTGGCTTATTTATTTATGCATCGTGCGATGAGATCATTTTATCCAAAAACCCAAGCAATCACTAGTCAACATCTTGTGAAATGACATTTGTAAAATTATAATTTTGATTCTCGTTGAAAATTGTTTGCTTGGTCGGCTTTTCAGTGCAGCGTCGGCAAAAGGCACCATAATGATGCGGCATTATCATTTACTCTGTGATGATTTATATTCATCAATGCTGTGCTGGTAAATCATTTTAATCTTCACAAATCAGCAGGTGACTATGCAAAATTGTTTACTTCATAACAAGACATCATGAACTAACAACCCCACCTCAGTGTATTTCATTTTTGAATAATTAAACAAAGCATGCTCGTCAGACGTTGTCGTCAATTATTTATAAACAAACAAATTTTTTCCAATTTATCATTATCAAATATTAACAGCTTTTTAAGCTCAGTGCTCTGCAACTCTATTCAGATAAGTTATTGAACCGTTTTTAAAATAATAACTAGCTGATTATGGAAATAATTTCATCATTCAGCAAACAAGAAAAGTATACAAAAGCAACTTTCTCAAAACTGCATATGCGACAAAGCTAACTGCAATCAAATTATATATATATATATATATATATATATATATATATATATATATTAACACTTTATCATCCAATCCATCAGCAACAAAATTCTGATGCTTTTCATTGGCATTATGTCATTTCATGAATCAGAATTTCAAATCTACAATATCAACGTTAATAAATTGTTGGAGGGTAAACAGCATCATTGGAAATTGTGGTCGTCATGGCATCAATAATTGAAAAACGACGGGAGCAGAATGGATGCTCAGTCTTAGTTTCCGGAGTCAAAGCGTGTAAATTCTCTTTACAATGACGGCACAGACCCAACAAGCTGCAGAAAAACAATTAGTGTGCAAGTTAACTGGAACTTGATATTCTGTCCTCATCTTTCAAGAACTCTCAGGATGTAAGCGATTAATTGCTACTTTCCACGTTCTTTCTTACATTCATAACGAGTACTACGCTTTTATTACATAAAAGCATGTTGTACAATGTAAACCATTCCCTTTGTGCTAAATAAGCTTTATCAACATCGTAAGTAGCTCTCTTGTTGAAATTGAAAATTTCCATTTTTTTTAAAAATACTATGCTAATTATACATATATATACATATAAGTTTTGATGAAAAGTTATTCATTATTTAATTAGTTGAACAACATTTATAAATCAGCTGAGTCTCTATTAAAATTGCATTAGTCATCTTTCTTTGCAATAAAAAATTCTCCTTTTTTTCAAAACTGTCACTTCGATTGTACCTTTAAATAGTTATTAAAGTTGCAATAAATCTGAATTGAATATGGCTTTCATTTCCAAGCTGAACGATCTTTTTTTTTATATATATTTGATTTGCCATTTGATAATTTCATAAAAATTTCACCGATAAAACTGTTCATGCAAAGAATCGTTCAATACCAATAAAAAATTACTCAAGCGTTAACAATAAACATCGCATTAACAAATTCAACTATTTACATTTTTAACTTACCACATTTTCAAGGAAAAAAGTGTATCATAAGCGCCTCTTAAACCAACAGCATTACTTTGCCAACAGTTATTCAGAAAAAAGCATTCGTAGTTTTGTTTAACTAAATGATGTCAGTGTTTCTGCTTTTATTCTACATATTATGCTTTGTTTGCCACTTAGCAAGCTTTTCATCTGAGGGATCTAGAAGATTTGTTATTAATTCAAGATGATCTGTTCAATAAAAAAAAAATAATTCAGATTGTAAGTCCTTTGATTAAATAATCAAATTATTTAACATGAATGCAGCACAAAAAAAAAGATTCACATTGTGTCAAAAGTTGTTGCTTTATTATAGATAAAAATTTTTAATACAAAATATTTATATCAGATAAATTTGTTTTTAACATTTACTCTTTACTTATCATAAGACAGTTTGATTAATTTGTTCACCTGAATAAATGTTGAACAAATCTCTTGCTTTTCGAAAGTCAACCTACTCACTATTTAGTTAGTGTATTGATTGCACGGCTTTTTTATAATTGAACAACAATCTGAATGTATAGCTGATGTATATTTGTTAATACACTCCAATGGCAGCCTGAAATTGAAATTCGAACACAGCACAACATGTTCAAAATATCAATAACGACTGCCAAACAAAATCAACCGACGTCAGTTTATCAGGCCATCAACAAATACAGTAGCATAAGAGATTTTCAGGTGGAATTATGCAAATCATGCAAACTTGCATGTGTGTATTTTGCATTACTCAGTTAAATTATTTACTTGTATCTTCAAAGTATTTTTTTACTTTTTGCAAGCATGTGGCGTCTGCATGACTAACAACATAAACATGATCACACCAAACGACGTCTCCAACACATGCTCTGAACGGATGTTTGAATTCATCTGCTCTACACCTCCTCCAGATAAGCAAAATTTCAAAGTATAAAAATTTTTTGCACCTTTCGCGTAATCTTTCTTTTCTGCAGAATGCAATTTTACTACTTTTCCTCTAATAATAAAAGAAATCATAACGGCAGCTAATTTTACTCAGTTTCAAAAAAAGTAAACATTTATTTGAATCCAAAACGGCTATTTCTCTGGAATTTTATTACTCACGTTATGCTAGTAGAAGAATTTACGCGATGTTTACTTTTTGGATGCTAGTAAATGCACAAGCAAGAGTATAAATGATTTTAAGCTGCTTGTTCATTGTTAATATATAACTGCATAAATCTGTTTAAGAAATATCATTTCTTATCATGTAAAAGTTGATTATTTATAATAAATTTGTTTTTCACAACTGCATTTCTTTGGAATTTTTAAAAGGCTATTTTTGCATTTATTGTCGTTTTTAAACGTATCACAATGTTTAATGAATAAAGCTTTGTAAACTGTTTTGCCGTCAGGTTTTGCACTTCAAGTAATCCAAGTATTGTTAAATATTTTGATTGTGAAAAAATATTTTTTAATACGCTTTGTTATCTGTAGCTTATCTAATTGGCTCGACATGAATTATCAATCAATAAAGTTACATTTAACAAATACGACCATTATAAAAAATAATACGTTTCATTAAAATGCACTATATTGTGCTGAGCTTTTCCTGTCTATTAACTAATTTAAGATTTTTAAAGCAAAAGGAGTAAATATTCAACTAACGTTCCTAGTGGACGGACCTTGAGATAAAAAAACTGTTTTTGTTCTATTGCAACTTTTCTTCGATTTTTTGCAATTCCTAAATTGAATTTTCTTTAATTTAATCATTTTTGTTTCGTTGCGGTTTTGGCATTCATTTAAATAATGTTATGGCAAGTTTGGAGAAAACTTGCGCTTAAATGAAAAAGTGAAATTCACTCACGTAAAAGCATGTATTCACATATTTGAAGCTAATTGGCGAGTAAATGAAAAATTTCAAATGTCAACAGCAAACGTGAAATGAATGCATTACCAAGTATTCATTTTATAAATATGTTTTATTGGATCATTGTAAATTTTCCTCATATTTAGTTTAAACTGAAATAAATTGATACAATTTGAAGAAAAAATACGCTTCTATTACACAAAAGAATGTGTTATTTAGATTTTATTTTAAAAAAATCCCACTGAAAACATATGTAGAACTTTTGAAAACTCCACAATCATAAGATTTTTCAAATATATATATATATATATATATATATCTTTGTAAATGATTTTATTTGAGCATTCAAAGCAACATCACGCAACCAATAAACATTATTTCTATGTTTATTAGAAACATGCGCTGAATTTTATGCTAGCAATTTCAGACGAGAAAAAAATGTATTCAACGCTAAAACTTTAGCAGTGTGTGATTGCTCGATGAATGACTCGTTTTATTGCAAACTTAAACAATTTGTTGGCAAACGGAGAATAAACAATAATGGAGCAATTGTATCAGATGCATGCAGTTCAAAGAGAGATGATCTTTTAAATTACTTTTGCATATATGAACTTCAATAATGAAGTCAACTCTTCATAAGATTTCATTAAATTTTGTGTTCATTCAATATGTTTGAATGCATTTTAGAATTATTAGACAGTTTTGTACCTTTTTCTTTTTTTTATTTTGATCAAATTGAAAGGCAAAAGAAAAGCTAGCTAGTTCTAACGCTTGATCATAAATGAAAGTATTTCAAAGTCTATAGGTTGTCACGTTTTCATCATGAAAGAAGGGAAATTTACAGCTAAGCCGTTTGATATAATGACAGTGCGAATGCAGCTCGGTTTGGTCAATTGATTCAAGGCAAAAAGCAAGTTAGCGGAAAGAGATGCTCAACAATAGCAAGTCAGCTATTGATCGACCACAACGATCGATAGAAGTGTTCAGCGTAGGGGTCACACCTCAGGCGTTGCAGGCTCAGCTTGGATATAAAATTACGAAGATGTATGCATTTTTCGATTGCTGATAATTGAGAGAAAGATCCTAGCGCTGAAGCGAACGGCTGTTGGTGTCGCGCGAGAGCAAAATTGATTTTGCTAACCGCTTACACACACACACACACACATAAACATTCTCTGCCTTCTCTCTCCCTCTTTCTCTCTTCTCTCTCCCTCTCTCCCTCTCTCTCTTTCTCTCTCTTTCTTTTTCTCTTTCCATCTCTTCCTCTTCCCCTTTTTCCTTCCATTTCGTGGGCATATTGCGCCAATTGGCTAGCAAAGCGAGATAAGCTTCAATTCTCGCCCACGTTCAGCCTGAGAAGCTGCAATGGACTCAGACCGTAGCAACTCTAACGTCAAGTCAAGAACAGCCGCAATAGCAGCAGCAGCAGAAGCAGCAGAAGTAGCAGCGGTGGTGGCGGCTGCGGCTGCGGCAACATCATTATCATTATTAGCAGCGGCCGAATAGGCATAGGGGAACAGCCGGAAAAGAAGCGGCAGAGATTCGTCGTTGCTTTTCTGTTATAACTAGACTACTTTTCAACTGACTACTACTACTAGTATACTACTAGTACTACTACTAATACTAGTATTAGTATAGGTACTGCGCTTTCTTAATTTTGTTCCTTGCGCAGATATAATAAAATGCTGGTCAGCGCTTTTTCAGCTATCGCGTGGGCGTGTGATGCGTAGCATAAAGCATCGAATTCACGAGCGTGTTTGCTGATTTTAATACGTGGAATGTTTCATTGAGGTTCGATTGGTTCTAATTCGATCGAATATGCCTCGAGTTGGACATTCTTACCAATAAGCCGCCAGCACGCGACGCCGGCGACGCTCCATTTTCTCTGTTGGCAAGGGCAACCCTTTGCCTAGGCTCTTCTTGCTCGTGTGCAAGTCCCACTGTAGCTTATTTATTTTCATCATTTCATTTCTGTTGTTCATTTCAGGAACTGCTGTTTGAAAAAGCTATTTTTTCCAATTTCAAATTCATTTCAACTGTACAACTTCAAGCTATTAAGCATAATACAAGCGTCGACTTTCTACTATCTTAAAGTGATTGTAATAAAGTTGACGCGCCGACAGGCGATAGCACCATGGGTTGCACAATGAGTGCCGAAGAACGGGCCGCGTTGGAGCGCAGTCGGCAAATTGAAAAAAATCTCAAAGAAGATGGCTTACAAGCAGCCAAGGATATCAAATTGCTCTTACTCGGTATATTATACATTTATTTGCATAGTTTTCCTTCCACTTTATATTTATTATTACTCATTGTAGGAGCTGGTGAATCAGGAAAAAGTACGATTGTCAAACAAATGAAGTAAGCAAGCATATATCACTAATTTTTCTGCCATTACACCTTTGTGTGCATATTTTAGAATTATACATGAATCTGGTTTCACTGCCGAGGATTACAAGCAGTATAAACCGGTGGTTTACAGTAATACAATCCAATCTATGGTAGCCATTCTTCGAGCAATGGGCACATTGAATATTGCTTTTGGCAATCCAGAACGTGAGGTAGCGTTTAATTGATAATACATTCTTTGTATTTATTCATTTTTAATATGGATTTCGTTCGGGTACCTAGTCACGTTGATACCAGCAATTCAGGCGAACACTGAAATGAAAACATCCACTCAGGCTTTAATCGATCTTCATAATTTAAACATTGCCATTTTACCTAAAATCTCCAACGCTAATTAAGTGTCACCTTGGAGGATGTTTATAAACGTAGAAGATTGTGTTGCCTATTTACGGGGTCTAATGTCAAGCATAGGGGCACTGAGAGACATGCTATAAATTAACAAATAGCTTACATTTGGTTCCAAATTGTTATCGGCTTTAATCGTGAAAATGTTTTAAACGAGAAATTAAGTAACTATTTAAATGTTAATTTTTTTTTTATATATCATACAGCCCAAGAAGAACAGCTAGAGTTTTAATTGAAATTTTTACTAACAGGCGAATTGAGCATTTTCCTAAATGTGCCGTAGAATGCGACAAGGGACTCGGTCAATTCTTGCGTAAAGCACATTAGTATTTTATTGCGTCACGTCAGTATTTCCTGAACGTGAGATGCAAAAGTGAAACAACGATGTGCTTGATGAGAATATGCTTTGTTGCGTTGATAGCATACCAGATCTTTGCATACTTTGCTGTTAGCTTGTTGACAACTTTTTCCATGCAACTTTAATAAAAGCAAGGATTATTTTTATCATCAACTTCATAATTTTAAACATTTAATCAAACTTTTAGAAGTTTTAAATGAAAATGAAAATTAGTATTAATTTATGAAGCAGTTTTTTTTTCAATTTTGTTAAATAAGTGAATAGTGGGTGTGTAAAATGAGATTGAACTTGTTATTCAATTTTATTATGAATGACAGTTTTCAGAGCGGAATCATCATAAGCAAAAAGATAATTTTAAGTTTTAATGGAATTGTGAAGCTAAAGGGGGTCGACTTCTTGAAGGGAAATCTGGTTGCATCGATTGATGATGTGCAGTAATTAAGATGCATCGTGTCTCGAGAGAAATTTCGTTTTTAGCAAAAAGCAAAATTGCGCCTGTTGCCCAGCTCGACTACACTGGGAGGAGAAGTATTATTCATTTTTATTAAATGGCAAAGAAGAGCAGTCAGTTTTTACTATTGAAAAATTTCAATTTTTTAAAGAATAGGTAGTAGTAGTAGTAGTAGTTTTGGTGGGTTGAAATGAATCGACCGGACCCAGAAGTATCTGTAGCCACAGTTTTGTAAATTTGAGGGGCTTTAAATTGTCTTCAATTTGACTAGTATTTATTAATCTACAAGCGGGACATATGCCAGGATTGAGTTGAATGAAAACCGCGTCAAGCTTGCAAATCAATTTACAAATTAGCCGTTCTTTTGCGTCTCCGTTGCCTTGGGCACGGGTATTAACAAAGCTAGTCTTGTTTTCCCGCGATTTCGATGAAACACAACGATCGATTTCTTTTCATTTAGACAAGAAAAAATTCTATTCGCTTATCCACTTCTTTGCTGTTGTTAATTTTGCAATATATTTTCAGTTTGTAAATGTTAATGTAAATTTATGCTTTTTAATTAATAATAATAAGATTTTCTTTTATCATATAATAAAACTGATTGTAATGAAAAATGAATGCTTTTTTTTTATTAGTTTTAGTTTGATTTAATTTTGTTTTACCTGAAATGATCCCATTTTTACATTAAGCAGAAATTGAAATGGGTGTTTACAATCATTACTGTTTATACGGATAATAAATCAAGTTGATATTGCTTGTCAGCATACAAGCGAGCATAAGTTCTTCATTGTCATTATGCATCTCCAGGGTGTCGGCATTAGTCAATAGTCATGAAGGCCAAACGTAACTAGCCAGTTGTCACTAACATATGCACTGTCTCGTGGAAGAAGTCATTATTACACTACGGGGCAAAAAGGAAGAGCAAATTGGATGTTATCATGCTGTTCACCTACGCTAAAACACCAAAATCTAAATTTGTATACGCATAAAGTTGTTTACACGAAATTCAAACTGCGGTTGCGCTTTTGCGATTGCCATGCAAAGCCAATTTCAACGGCAATCGATCAAAGCATCCACAGAGAGAGGATTGGCAGCTTGATTCCTTACTTTACCATACAAAGTTTGCAAAATAAATCACTCTGCCTGCCGTTGATTGCGCAACATTTTCAAACTTATCAACAAATGCAATATTTTTTTTAATTTTTTTAGTTAATTTTTTTTTGAATACTTGCGATAACCACCATTGCTGTTTGAATGATAAAGCTCAACTTTATTATAGCAAAAAATATTTAAAAAAAAAAACGTTGTTTGAATATTGAAATTTGATAGTTGTATATTAATTTTACAAATATTGAGTATTAAATTATTTTTAAAAAAAAATAGAGTCGAATTATAAAACATAAAATCCAATCTAATCTAATTAAAATGTTTACATATTGTAAAATGGATCTTGTAAAATTAATTATGTATGTTTGTATGTAAATGATTTTTGCATATGATATGTAAATTATTAAATTTTATATCAATAATTTTGTGTTGATTTTGTTCAGGCAGATGCCAAGTTAGTGATGGATGTTGTGGCCAGAATGGAAGATACAGAACCGTTCACTGAAGAAGTCCTCGTAGCGATGAAACGACTCTGGGCAGATACTGGCGTGCAAGAGTGCTTTGGCCGGTCAAATGAATATCAGCTGAATGATTCCGCAAAATAGTGAGTTGTTTTTCATTATTGCTTTTTTTTTCCTCGTTGTTGATAATTTTTCCAAGCAGCTGTCTTTTATATATTCCCTACGCGTAGTGGAGGAACATGTGCGCGTAAATTGCGCGTAGTTGTGGATGCTTACTGCCGGATTCAACTGATTTCATTTCCTGAAAATGCATTCGATAAAATTCTAAAATGAAATAACATCTAGCTATTTTTTTTAAGTATAAGATTGTTTTTTTTCTTTGCAACTGAGCTTCAGTGAATCGTCATCATTGCGCATACATCTCAATTGTGAAGATAGCCAACAGAGAGAAAGAGAGAGAGAGAGAGATGTTTATTGTTGTAATTGTTGGATTTGTGACAACTAAAAGTGATCACACACTTGTTATATTTTAAACGGATTTAAAATGGAAAATTCTTTCTTGTCCAACAAAATTTTCTAACCAGCAGATTGAGAGAAAATTAGAATTGTTGTTTGCGCAATTTCAAAGAGCAATCACCAAAACAGCAATTCAACTTGCAGCAGCATATATTATATTATATTATATTATATTATATTATATTATATTATATTATATGAGCAACTTCAAGTCCAATCCTTGTTTAATCAAATTTCTTCAGTGTCAAAATCAAGCTTATCGATCAAAAAGAGCTGTGCAAAAGGGAATTGTGTTTTTCAACTCTTACAAAAGTGAATGAAATACAGGGAAAATAGCATTTTCTCCATAATAGAAAAATAGCTAGCACATCTTGTGTGCTTCAGTGTGGTTTTGCTTTGTTTTCTCACGTCTTCTCTGAAGTGCTTTTTTTCACTTTGCTTCAAGAAGATCAATACTAGCTAACTATATGTGGAAGTGACTTGTCAAATAGTTTGAAATGGACTAAATTACTAATGCTGATTGTTGGCATTGCATGTCTATTCAAATTTCCTTCTTAAAGTGACGTGTCAAATTCAGCTCATTAAGCCTTATTTGCGAAATGTTTCATTGTTATGCAATATAAATCTGTAATTAGGATTTAATCAACGAGAAAAGCAAAAATATTACTTCAATTTACATATTATTCTATAAAATAATTATTTTTTGAAACATACATTTGCACTTTTCAATGGGATAAATAAATAAATATATATGTATATATTAATTTTTAAATTCAATATAATTAAGAAAAAATCTATTATTATTTTAAAAAATAATAATAAACATTGATTTATATTTATTTCGCTTTTTAAATTAATATTATCGTAAAACATTATAATAGAAAGTATTCAAAAATTCATAAAGCCAATTGAATGTTATACATCAACGTTATGGATTTACATGTATTTTTTAGTATTTTGTAGAATATTTAAATAAATATTTAAACGAAAAACACCTGTCAGTTAAAAAACACAAACTAATTTGAGCAACTATTCACTCAGAGCATCGGTTGGCTGGCTGTTTCAACTGTTTCTATAGTTGTTTACTACTATCAGATTGTAAATGTGATTCTACTGCTAGTGATTGATAATTTGCAAGGGGACTATGTTTAGCAGTTTAATGAAGCTTTAATTGCGTAGATTTGGCATTTGAACGTCAAAATTAAAAGAATAAATAATTTCTGCCAAATTAATTACTTCCACAATACGCAAACGATGGTCTGTATTATTTCTTGTGCATCATTTCTATTGAACATCTGGTTTTATTTAATAATGACGACGATAAGTAGAACTATATACATAAAGATAAGATTGCTGAACAGATGTGAATTTTGATTTTGTTATTTTAAATTGCTATTAAAATTTTGTCCATTTTATCTTTTTCAAAAGATTTTAATTGCACACACATGCATCCAGTGTTGCGTTGTCTTTATTGATTTTGTTAAATTTTTAATTTTCCACTGCATCAGCAGACAACATGCTCCGGCTTTTTTGAAATCCAAACTGACTGACACTGATCTGCTGATAATGATGGGCTGACATTCAATTTTCCACACTTCTCTGAACATGTCAACTTTTCATTAATCCACTTTAATTAAAAGAATGTAAAAGAAATCGTTCGCGTGTTAAAGCGGATTACTTGAAAAACAACAACAACAAACACTAACAAATGCACATGAAAAAGTACCTACGTACGTACGTGTATATGATAAGAAAAAAACTACAGTAAGCTGAAATGTAATTTCGTGTCATTGTATTTTCTCACTTTACAAAAGATTTAATGACAAGTGAAAAGAAATTATTGCCGACATTTGGAAAAAAATAATCGAACAACACTGATTTTCATTTTTCTCTTGAACTATTAAAGCGGGTAGGCATTGCTGCTTATTTCAAGAAAATAAAAATAAACAAATAGGCAAATTAGCTTCAAATGACATTCATAAATGTTCAGACGACAGGTAGTTTTCAATGCAACAAACAATATATATATATGCATGGTGGCGTTGTTTTTCACAGACCAGCTTTGGCTATAAACAAAGAGCATTGAATATGCACCGTCGAGTGCAGGAAACCATTTTTGACACTGCGACATCTACTAACTACTGCACAACGGCAGTTGCAAGCAACAAAACTAAATTCCACGTCATTTTGAATGTTTGTGAAGACAAAAAATATTGCTTCGCTCCAATGATGCACGCAATGAGGAAATTGCTTTTAAATCGGATTCGTTTCCAAAATTGCCATTTCAAAACAAAAGCACAAACACCATAAGCTACTTATATGTCGGCAATGTTAACATCCAACGGGTCATTGAGATTCGGCCATAAAACAAGCCTGCAAATAATAAAATATTGTAAAACTTGTTTATTTCAAATAGTATAAATAAAATTTTACAATCTTTCTCGGCTGTTAGGGTTTGACAAAAAGAAGTTTGAAAAAGAAAAAAAAATATATATATCTTATCATTTGCAGCTTTTTGGACGATCTGGACCGTCTTGGCCAACACGAATACCAGCCTACGGAGCAGGACATTCTTCGCACACGAGTCAAGACGACCGGTATTGTCGAAGTGCATTTCACTTTCAAAAATTTGAATTTCAAGTAAATATAAAATTTAAATAAATTATCAGAGCAATTGTCAATCTGTTGGCTCTGTATGCTTTTTGTAGATTGTTCGATGTCGGCGGTCAGAGGTCTGAACGGAAAAAATGGATCCACTGTTTCGAAGATGTCACGGCAATCATATTTTGCGTCGCCATGAGCGAATATGATCAGGTGCTTCATGAAGATGAAACAACAGTAAGCAGTTTTTTTTCAGCACTGTATATTACATTATGTTTGTGTTAATTAATTTGTGAAATTTTTAGAATCGAATGCACGAATCTTTGAAACTGTTCGACTCGATTTGCAACAACAAATGGTTCACTGACACGTCGATAATATTATTTTTGAACAAGAAAGATCTTTTCGAAGAGAAGATCAAAAAATCCCCTTTGACCATTTGTTTTCCAGAATATACAGGTCAGTAGTGTTGGCTGTTGAGTCCGGATATAGATCAATGGTAGAATGAAGGGAAAATATTTTTTTTTCAAATTTTCAGGCAGGCAAGATTACCACGAAGCGTCGGCATACATCCAAGCTCAGTTTGAGGCGAAAAATAAATCGACAAACAAAGAAATTTATTGCCACATGACATGCGCCACAGATACAACTAACATTCAGTTTGTATTCGACGCCGTCACTGATGTGATCATCGCGAACAATCTTCGCGGCTGTGGCTTGTATTGAACAACTGTGGTATATGTTGATCACAATCGTTGCTCGTCTCCTCACATTCACCTGCGCAAGCAAGGCCGGCTGATCCGACGCCAGAGCAGGTTGCATTCCCCCCATATATACATTACTACATACAGATTACATTTGGACAAAATAATATTAAAAAAAAAACAATTACAAAATAATAAGTGACCCCTTTCCCAGTGAACTGCCGAATTTAGCCAAACTAATTTTTACCGTCTACATCCATTCTTCTTTTGCCAGCTTCAACTGTGTGTCTAAGCTGGTAAGATGGATTATTTTTGTTGGATTTTGACTTTTTGTCTGTCGTCTGGCTGGCATTTTTATTTATCGACGCCAGATTTTTTTTGTTCTCAATTAATTTTGTAAATATGAAATTCGGCAGAGGGGCTCCGAATTATTATTATTATTATCATTATTATTTTCAAGCCAAATGATGGCATTTTCATTTTTGCTTTTTCTCTTTTCGCCTGCAAACAGTGTGAAGCCGGCAGAATTGATTTGTCGATTTTTCTGTTCAAATTGTCCAACTGTGACCGGCAAGATTGTACTTCGTAGACTCCAACCCCCCCCCCCACCCTTCCTCCTGCCGCTTGGATCACCCTCATAAAAAAGCTCTCTTTGTATGCTAGTCATTTATTTATTGTTTGTTGATTTTGTTTTTCTGTACACCATTTTATCCGCTGTTGACGTGGATGCGTGGGGTAGCATGGGTGAATGGGAGAAATGCCCGTTGCCACTGATCACCGCCGCCCTGAACGCACACCACCGTCATCAGCGCTAGCAGAGAGTGTAAAGTTGATAAAAGAAAAAAAAGAAGAAAAAAACCATTCTCAACCCACTCAATCACACTATTCACAAATATTTCCACTAACAAATCCAACAACCACACCCGACAATTATTAATCAATTATTCATTCATATCATCCGTGTACAGTTTTCTATTTTTGTTCTGTTTCATTTTTTTTCTGTCCACAACTTCATCATTTCCCTTTTTACAATATTACTTTTGGAATTCAGTTGCCATATGTGTACATGATGACCACACTCGCGAATCTGATTGAAAAAAAGAAATATCCTCTAATCCAGACGCTGAGTTTTCTTATGGCGCTGTGACGCGTTCAACAATAGTTCATAACAAAATATTTATTTAAATAAATAAAATCAAATATCTATTTATTAACAATTTCTTCTCTTTTCCTCTAAATTGCAACCCGAATGCTGAAATTAAAAAAATAATCTATTTTTTGTACTTAATTATTTTTCCAATACAACTGTAGGGGATATGTGTAATTTCAAATGTTTAACAAACTTGTTTAATAATTAAAGAAATATCTTTTTTATTAAAAAAAAACATAATTATAATAAATAACTGGCAAATTTTAACATTCGATTAAAAATTGATTGACCAAAAATTGTACGCAATATCTATCGCTCAGTAAAGACAGTCGATTATTGCTCGTTTGAAACAGCCAATAAATAGTATGCAACTGTTTCAATATAAAGCAGATTGCTAATGACGCTGCTCGTCAACTCCCTCATTGATCTGTATGTTAATTTTACATGCTTTCTTCCCATCTACAACAAGCATGCAGATTATTTTGCAATGCAATAAATATGAGCAAATAGACTGAAAATTTGCTTTTCAATTTCAGCACACTAAGCTGATGAATCAGTCAATAAGCCTCTTGCTAATGGAAAATTGAATTTAAAAAAAAAAATTTTTTTTTTAATTTATTCTCACTGTTACTTTTTATAAATTCATTTATACAAAAACATATGTTTTTCATTTTACTAGTTTCCTTCTTTCTTCTTCTTATTATTATTATTAAACTTATTACATATAGATAAAAAGTGAAAATTTTGCAGAAAAACTTTTTAATTCAATTCACGTTTTGCATTCGATAAATTGAATTATCGTTTAATTTTATCTTTTTGAACAACAATTTAAACACTTCTCCATTTGTTGAAGTATGGAAAAAGTTTGTGTTACATTTTCTACATTAATGAAATGCACCCATGCATAACATCATCAACAATATCCGAGATGAAATAAATTGAAGAAAATAATGCAACTTTTTTTTTAAATTAAATTCTCACGGTTGATGAATTTGAAATAATTAATCGTAACAAAATTACAAAAGTGAAATTTCGACCAACTCTTATTTATTATTAACGTGAGCTAAATTGGAACCTCTCCGCTGGCAAGACGAGCAATTTCGCATTGTTCATTGGGGGTAATAAAAGTTTTGATGAATCGCCAAGCATGGATGGTACCGGACGAAGGAGACAAGTTTGCAATAAAAATAGAAAAGAGCTAAAAAAGCTTTTATTTGAAAAGCAAATTTTGCCAACTTGTAGAAAACTGAGGAGAAGGAAGGAGGAGATCCAAAGAGCCGGATCACTCGCAGGCCAGCTTGCCGTCGAAACTGCTCAACGCAATTCCGAACGCTTGCAAAGCACACAACGGATACGAATAATCCATGGAGAACAAATTTTCAGAAATTCTTCCAAACTGCATGATAACATAATCAGCTGAAAACAGAAAAACAAACAAACAAACAAACAAACAAACAAATACATTCCCCATTCAATGAATTAATGCAAAGTTCACATCATTGATCATTTAGCAATGCTTGAAACAAGCACAACCTTTCTTTGCAAGTGAAACATTGATTTAAAGTGGGAGGAAAAAAAATCGTTTCCAAATTTCGCTACTTTTTCTCAACCGTGAAATTCAATTACGAAAACGTTGCAATAGATGAGAAAAAGAAAAAAGCCTTGATGCATAATAAAGATATAATTTCGTTGAAGTGAAAATCAATTTTACCTTCTTCTATTCAATTATCATTAAAGTAAATGAATAAAATTCTCAGTTGATAAAATCAAAACAACAATTATCAATTGTAACAACTAACAACTATAAAAGACTGTTCATTCAACATATTCTGCAACTTACGATTGTTGGCGTGAATTATTTGGAAATTTTTCACCGAAGCTTGAGTCACCCTGCCGTGAAAATTCAAAATGTACGACTGAGCGTCTAAAAAAAATTTGCAAATAAAAAGCAACAATTATTTCAACATTTAAATAAATTTATAAAATATAAATCTATACACATATAGATAAATATACTTTCAAACATTTACCTTCGTTCCATATAGGAGACTTGTTTGTTAGTTCAATTAGATCATCGCATCGATCACTTTTCCATCGTTCAATCATGCTATCCCGTTCCTATTAATGTAAAAAATAAATAATCGTCACATAAAAAAAAAATTCTGCAATCGTATTGTTTACTACTCAGTAATTTGAACAGAATTTTTATTAGAACATACAGATATTTCCTTTCTTTCTTCTTGTCGTTGCAATATTACAAGAAATATTAACAAAAATTTCAACATTACATTCACACGAATAAAATATATGCTTTACAATTAAAATCATAAATTTCACTTATAAAATAACAATAAAATAATGTACCGTTATTGGTTTCAAATCAACCCTTTTGATAGTGGGGAAATCTCGAATTACCGGTAAAATGACAGTCATCTTCCTTGGACCTTTCAAGCCCAATACGTTTGGATCCTGCAATTGTGATCAAAATAAAAAAATGTACAAAAATTTGAAAAAACAATAAAACAAAACGTACGTATATGATCGCAGCAAGTTCCCGACGAACGCCCACATCAATCACCGTACTCTTCTGAGGATTTTCTCCATTATCGTAAAGTGTAAACTGCGTTCCAAGCACATTGGATCTGAAGAAAATTTAAATTTGATAAGAATATAATTTGAAAAAAAAAATATAATAAATCAATGAATCCACATGCCTCAACTTTCCGACAAACGATGCGCAATAGCGACTTAAATCTGTCGGATCTATAGAAATCAGATAATTCGATGTGGTACTCTTTTTCCGCTTACGAGCCGCAAGTAAAAATATCTAAAATTAGTTTTTTTTTTAATTTTTTTCAATTATAAATAACACATAACTCACGCGTTTTCCATCTTCTTTTTCCAAATGCAAAAAATAAGTGGGGTAGAAATTCCTATCCAAGCCATGCTTATCACGGGTAATGCGACACTTGAAAGTTGTTCCTTTGGCAGCCGGACGCAGCACAAACTCTTCCAAATTTTCCACAATTTCACTCACATTCAACGCTGCACTGACAAGTGCAGTTTGCTAATTAAAAACATTACTAATTACTTGTTACTTATATCACAAATCAAATTATACAATTATTTTTTTTCATTCATGAAAAAATCTTTAATGATTTTCAAGTTCTACTGGAGACTGTAAAAACATCAATGCATTATTCATTTTAGAAAGGTTTTTTTGTTTACATTCAACATGCACGAGCATACTAGTGGAATCAAATAAATGTTTCCATGTCATTTTCACGGCGTACTAGTTATAAAAAAAAAAAAACTTCATGGATTTGTTTTAGTGCCAAGTAAAGACAAAAATTAAAGAATTCTTGTCGCTTTCTGGCACATTGTGTCATTTGGTTTTTTTAATTAAATACAAATAATAAGCAAAATTATATAAATAAATAAATAAATAATTTTCAATTCATTACTTCAGCAGTTGTTGAGTTGATGTCGTTCAACGATGCAGTCGGTGATAAGATTTCTTGTTCAGTTTCTGAATCACTTTTTGAAGAATAATATTGCTTCGACTTGACGGCAGTTTTGTTCGTTAAAGTTGAAGCTTTTGAATTATCATTATTATTATTAATGTTATTATTATTATTATTGGTGTTGTCGTTATGGCTGTTGCCGTTGTTGATGTTGTTATTGTTACTTGTAACAGAGTTGGTCAATCCAGCTGAAGCCATCTCCATAGCCGAGTCAGATTTGTCCAGAGTCGAATCGACCACAACAATGCTGAAAAGGGGATTAAAAAAAATTTTTCCTTTTTTCTTTATGCACTGTTCAAAATGGGCATCGAACTACATTTTGAAAAGGCAACAATCATCTCAATTGAGACACAAGCACAAACAAGTATCCAAGCTAACACTATATACACACACTACACATACACACACAATAAGCATCCAACAACTCCAACAACATGCTGCAGTCGAAGTGAATGCAAATTAAAAACTAAAAACAAAAGAACAAATAAGCAAACACATACATTTTTCAAATTGTCATTTTCAATTGAATAAATGAGCCAATAAATAAAATGAACAACGTCAATACCTTCCGTCGGAATATTGTTGCCTGGTGCCGTCCTGTTCGGATGTGCTATGGCAGAAAGCAGGCTCATCAGCTTCTTCGTCTGAGATAACAATCGGATTAGCATAACAATTAAACAAATGGCTTCCATCTTGGGTAGCTTGCACGGCCTTCATCGTGCCTGTCAAAAGATGTGCCGCCTCTTCACGTACAACATCCGTACGCACGACCATGCCGGTCGACTTTTCTCGCTTCATGCGTTGCTTTTCACTCAATGCACGACGCTACAATTCAAATTTTATTCATCTACTTCGTATTCAAAAAAAAGCAAAATGAAATAATAATAAATCAGCTCTTTATTTTTTGAAAACTGTTTAAATTAAAATGATGCATAAAACCTTGTATACACATTTTACAATACGTTTCTCTTCTGTAAACGTTTCTGGTAAAATAAAAAAAAATTATAAATTAAAGAAAATGTGAAATTGATAAAATAATCAAGCAAATAAAATATAATCAATTGGTTTCTTAAAACTAGAACTGCAATAGTACAAACTGAAAATCCTCAGTTAACATTATAAGTGCTCCTGCTCAAATATATATATATATATATATATATAAACTCCAACTTTTAAATCAGTGCTAACTTCTATTTTAAGAATTTAAAACATTTCGGTATAGAATTTATAGTTCCTGTTTCTGCTTAATAAACCAAATATACTAGTAATGACAATCAAAATACTATCATTATCAGGCAAGTGTCATACGCATGCAAAATTGCTTACTTGCTTTTCAAAGAGACTTCCTGACTCACCGTCCATATCTTTTTCGATACAATGAAAAGTTACTTAAATATCGGACGCCTAAAATTAACAATCAATATAATGCAAACTATTCACAAATGTATTTATGAACAGCGGTTTCCAGGGAAACGGCGTCACGATCAACATACCTCTTACATTATCGGAAATGAAACGACCGTTTATATATGTTACTTATGAAAATCCATACTCTAAACAAACAACAATTATCTGCGCAAAAACAAATGCACCACAATGCACGAAAAAAGAAGATACCCAGCCGCAAGATAAATACAGTATTATAACATGAAAATTAAGCAATACTGTAAGTAGGTTACAGACTTTTCAATTTACATAAAATTTCTTGAGTAAAAAAATAAAAATAACTTAACTTGAAATCAATTGAAAATGTTTACAACTAATATTATGATGAATATTAACAACTTGTACATTGAATAATTGGTAACAATTTTAAGCGGCATCTGATTTTCATTTCATTCATATTTCAAGCGCTGTGCAATCTTTCAAAAACAAAAACTGAGACGAATGAAAACGATGAAGTAAAATACACAACACAACTGCAGTGCATGCATGTTAATGGACATTTCTCAACAATGATGTGCAAGGCAGTAATTATGAAGTCAGTTTATCAGGTTGAGATTTCGTCGAATTTGTGTTTTTAAATCTTGTAATTGTTGAATTAAAAGAGGAAAAAATTAACAACACAATAAAAGAAAACAGATTCATAAAAATGATCAATCTGCTCTGAACGTTCCGCGATGGAAAAAGGAAAACCAATTTTTCATACTGTACTGTTATCACTGGTTGATCTAAGAGGTGTTTTTTTTCTCACTGATGGTATTATTTATAAAATGTAATCAACTTTAATGGAAAAAAATAAAATGAAAACGAACGTTGGCTTGTGAGCAGTGCATGCTGGAAAAACGAAAAACTTACTTCATCACAAGTGTACAACAAACAGAGTTGCCATAGAAACAGAAACAGCTTAAAAAATTTCCATCTATAATTAATGTTTAAATTCACACGGGATGTCAACTTTGTGTCATAAATACCAATTACGGTGTGAAAATTTTAGAAATCATTTCATTCAACGACATAAAATGCATAGTTTATTTTGTTTCAAATTATTCTGTTGAAATTTATTTTCAATTTCCAATACGCTCGGGAAAAATAAGTCAATTATGTGCAAAGCATTGATTTTTGAAAGCGTTGGTTGCCTAGGAAACGTGGTGCTTCTATATTGGCAAATGTGGTCGTTTCATTTTCAGCTGCATGCAAAAATATTAAAATTGCAAACATCGGCAAATGTTATTAAATGCAACAGTGCATTTGAAAAAGTTTCCACTCGGTAACTATATAATAAACTTACTGCATTTGATTTGTTGCGTTTCATTTGACCAGTGATGATAATATTTATTGAAAATTGTTTCAAAATTATCCAATTTCTCCATTCATAATTTCAGAGCACACATTGTCGGCGTGCCAACGCACAAAATGCTCCAATCCTACAGTAAACAAACAAAACAGTAATAAATAATCATGATCAGTGAGTTGAGAGAGAAAAAAATTGAGGCGATTTCAAATTTGAAATCTTCAAATGAAAAAAATGACGACAAACTATTGGCCGGTGGAATGAAAAATTTGCCTAATCAAATGAACGAAACTGCAGAATTGCTTGATCCACGTCTGAAAGAGAATGCCACGGTGAAGTGTTGTCGCAGTGCTGTGGAATTGCTTGCCGGAGAATTTGCAAACGTTTCAACGTTGAAAGAGCAGCTTTTTTTGAAAAGTGAAAAAAATAAACAATGGGAAGAAATTTTGGAACCGAAATTGAGAAGTCAAATTGCCCAACTGCAGAAGGAGATTTTGCAAAAGAGTGTCGAGTGGAAGAAGGAAAATTTTGATCTTCAGCTAAAAATCAAAGAATTAGAAGTTTGTTTGTTTGTTTTTTAATAATTTTTGATTTTTCACGATTGAAATATGATGATTTTCTTTTTAATTTTAAAATTGATGAAAATTTTGATTATTATTCGACAATTGCAGACTGACAACACCATGCTGAAGATGCACGTGGAGAAGGCTGAACGTTTGTTAGTTGCTGAAAAGGGGAAATGTAACGAATTTCGAGAGAAAATTTTAACATTAGAAAAGCAGCTATTTGCCGTTCAACAAGCAGCTGATCGTCAAACTGTTCAATCCAAATCGGTTGCTTTTGAAATGCAATGTAACATAGAACGTCTTCAACAAGAGGTTCAACAAGCCGTAAAACAAAGAGATGAACAATTTGCAGGTGCATCTATATTACATCTATATTATTTTGAAATTAACATAATTTTATAATTTTGGAAATTAATGTAACTTTTAGAACAGAATGCAGAACTTGAAAAGTATAAAAATCAGTCGAAGACGCTTCTTCAAGATTTCACTGATATGGAAATTAAAAGAAAGGAAACGGCGACTCATTACCAAGCTGAAATAGCTGAAATGAAGCAAATGCACCGGAATGAATTGTAAATATTGAGAACAAATTAAAATTCATTTATTTAAATTGAATTTTTAAGGAAACAACTCGACGAAACATTGTTGAAGTTGAAATTGCAGAATCACACAGAAAAAGTGTCATACGAGCACAACGTTGCAACTCTACTGTTGGAAACAAAGCAACTTCGCTGGGAACGTGATAAAGCTTTGGAAGAGTTGGTGAAATATAAAGAAATTGACAAAAAGCATTTGTCAAAGTTCGGTGATTTACAACTTTAGCCAGTGAAAATTAACAATAAGCGGCTGTACAAAATAAGCATTACTCGGTTGAATAAAATTGTTCATCCATGCACAATCAATCAATCATCTTCTTGATTTTGTTAACAAAGAAAAATTAAATGCAAAATTGCTTTATTTATTTATTTATAATTGAATATTTTTCTGTATCACTTTATATAAATATATATATTTTTTTTTGCTTAAATTGCTTACAAAAGATAATTTGATTGAATAATAAAATTTCCAAATTTAGTTGCCAACTGTCATACTGTAAATAAATGAAGTTTAAGGTTATTATTTTTGAAATGAAATTTTTCTCATCTATTGCACTGAAATCAGCAAGAAAAATCATTGATGATAAAAAAAAATTTAATAAATAAAATGTAAAAACAGCTGCATGTAATTGAAATTGGTATTCAAATGGATGGAAAATAAAACCACGTATGAGATGAATTGGCATGCGCAGTGTAAAAAGAAATTTTGTCGACAAGGACGTTTCACAGCATCTATGAAAGAAGCCCGTAGGTCCGGAAAAGATTATTCACAATGCAGAATTGTAATAAATTTTACAATAGAAAAGTGGACTTCGTTCACATCTTCTGTCGGCTTGCATACCATTTCTATCGCAGAGCAGCTGCCATGCATGAAACAAACAGGCTTGCTTGAGCAGAGAAGCGTTGCACACAAGACAGCAATATTTTAAAGCAAAATTTACAGCAAATGTGTTGTTTAAAATGTAAATTTAAATAAACCATAATTGTAAAAATTGAATTATAAAATTTGTATGTTCAAAGAAAGGGCAATAAAATCTTATAAAAACTGATCAACTTTTCAAGAAAAATAAAACAATAATAGCGTAAAGCAGGTGCAGACAAATGCCAAAAAGCTAAAATGCATATGAAGCACAGCTGAACAGTACTAGTTCAGTGCAAATGCTAAGTTCTTATTCATATTTTGTTTTCTTCTTCATATGTGGAAGACAGATTAATAATAATAAAAAAACACCCCTTTCAGTTGGAAAGTCTTAATTATTGCACACGCCGACTTTGGCAAAAGAATGTTGATCAGAGAGATCCAACAAAAAAGCTTGCTAGCCACTGTTTAAAAAAATACGTGATGATAAAAATTTCTTTGGTTTTTGTGTATAGAAAACCGGCTCGCACGAGCACATTCCAAATACAATGATGTTCTACATGTACAAGAAGCACCATGAAATCTTTTGTGTGCTCGTTTCATTTGTTATTCAATTCACCAAACTGAGCACTTTCTTCTAGTTGAAGGAAGTGGATTCATCTGGGTTCCAGGTTTACAGTTGAAGGTTTTTGCAAATTCATCCAAATTCGATAAAACACCAATAACTCGAAACATTTCTGGACTATGAGGATCCGTCAACACTTGCTGCAAAGCGGCAGCCGGCTTTTTATGTCCACACCAAAACTATAAAAACATTTCATATATCAGAGGAAACATTTTAATAAATGTTTGAACATTTAAAATCATTATGGTCCATTATTTTAACTTTGCCATATATATGTATGTATATAGTTACGCTAATGTATATATATATATATTTATTTATTTATTTACGTACGTTAGCATAGCTGAGGAAAAATATTTGATCATTTGTCATATTGACAAGACCAGGCAACCGAGGCTCTTCACTACCATTATCTTCAATGTATTTCCTGTATGCCTAAAAATTGTAATTTTTTTTTGTAAATGACATCACTACAGTAAATAAATGCAACTGTACCATATACGCTTCTTTAACTCCAGCATTATCAGCAATATTTTCACCCTGAGTCAGACGTCCGTTAACCTAGAAAAATTAGAATTAAGGTATTAGTAAAATAATTTAAATTTAAATCAATACCTTTATGTTTATATCAGGAACAGTGTAGTTATTGTATTGTTCAATTATACAAGTTGTTCGTTCTCGGAAACGATCGAATGCAGTTGGTGTCCACCAGTCTTTTAAATTACCATTTTTATCATACTGACTTCCTAAAAAGAATTATCTGAAACATATTCCACTGCATCCAAATGCTCACCTTGATCATCAAATCCATGCGTAATTTCATGTCCAATAACTGCTCCAATTGAACCATAATTTATAGCTCTAAATAATCAAATTAAAATATACTCCTTTTCCGTATATCATAAGTATATCCTATTTTACTTCAAGTATTCTCCATTAAAAAATGGTGGCTGCAAGATTCCAGCAGGAAAAGCTAAACAAATTCAGCAATGCATTGTTCAAATTATACTTAAAAATGAAAAGCAGATTTAAAAAAACGATCGTACTGATTACGTTCTTTTCAGGTGAATAAAATGCGTTTACAATTGCTGGACTGGTATCAAATCGATTTCGATCAAACGGTCGTAATAAATCAAGCATTTCTCGTTGAAGAAGCCAAAAACTTGCTTTACGACCAATTTCAAAATAGGAATCATTTGGAAGTAGATGCAACTGAAGCAAAAGAAAAAACAAATACCATCATGTTGTCACGATATATATATATATATTTATTTATGAAATGTATCAAAAACGAAACTTACTCCATCGTAATACTCATCCAAGACAGTGTCGTTGTTGATAAATTCTGGATATCCTATGTGATTGATCATCTCACGTGCCTAAATAAAATGAAGCTTGATTGTAACCTTTACTGTTTATTAAATATTATTAGCCAAGCACAAATTTAATGACCTGAACAACTGATCATGCTTTACCGTTTATGTAATAATGCTGTATAAAAAATTTCTAATTGGATGCTTATGTAGAATTATTAATATGAAAGAAGTTACCTTTTCAATGGCAATCTGCTTCGTTTGATAATCCATCCAATCTAATTTTGCTACCAAATCAGTGAAAGCTAAACGCAGGTGGTCGATCATTGCCAAAGCTTCATCTTTATCCTTTTGGTTAAAATGAGCTTTGACATACAATGCTCCAGTGGCCATTTCCATCCAACCAACTACTGCAGGAACACAAATTTTCCATCTAGCTGGTCTACTTTGTCGACCAACCATCACTTGAACAAATTCTTGAAACGCCATGTCGTACCTTTCATCAAGCATGCTTGCCCACGCTTTCACCAGACGCCACATTAAATAGTTGACAAGAATTCTATGATGTTTTGTTTTTTAAATTTCATTTTCAAAGATATGTTATTTATAGCCTTGAAATACCTACCTCTTGTCAGTCACGGTAAGCAGCTTATTAATTTGTGTTATATAATGAAGGTCAGTAACAATAACAGCTGTATCGTTGTTGATAGCTTTCATCACTTTTTCAGGCATAAACATACGAAAAAATATGTTCCAGTTAATCTGAAATGTACTTTGATTAATTAAAGTTTAAAAATTTAGATTTTAAAAGCAAATTCTTACAACTGGAACATTTTCTTTCAACTGTTGTATTGTCCATCGGTTGTAAAGCAAACTGTGATTGCGTCTTTGATCATCAGGACTTGTAATAGCTGCATAGGTTTTCTCGAATTTTAAAATTTCCTCAATTTCTTGCCCTATCTGAGCCTCGCTAATCTGCGTTTTTGTATCTGCAGCAATAATTTGAACAATGCGCGTAAAATAACGTTGATAAGCCGCCATTTGGTTGTGATAAAGAGAGTCGTTTAAATAGTATTCACGGGTTGACGGTCCCAAGCCGAGAGAACCTTGATGAATCTAAACAGTTTGTGTTTTGTATTATATTTGTAACTGCTACGTAACTCGCATACTGTAAGAATATTTCTCGTTGTATTTTTCGCATCTGCGTAGACGTAAAGACTGAAAAATACATCCAGGCTGTACATACCACGCATTTGACCGATTATCTCAGTAAGGTCAATGCTTCTGCTATTCCAGTTGGGTTTCAATATTGGCCAGCCACCAAACAATTCCAGCACCTTGATCATGTTTGTACTTTTCAAAGCGTTTATTGCCGCTAAATTTAATTTGTTCAACTTAAATCAATTTTATTGTGCTTACTTACAAGTATTCATGCAACTTTTGTACATCATTTGAGCCATTTGTATTGCTCGAGAGCTCTTATTTTGTGCAGATTCGAGCAAATCTAAACAAAAAATTCATAATTCAACAATTAATTTTGTTTTCAGAATTGTTAAATGACAACAGAATGTTCTTTTCTTAATGTATGGTGCTGTTTCTCGATACTTTCTAATTACACACATACACATTAAAGTATAGATTTTGATTTCAAAAATTATTTAAAACTACTAAATCTGGCCATTTGAATTTTCACATTTAACACGTCCAGTTGTATCAGAAGAAATTATTTTGATCTATTTATAATGAAATCATACTTTTCAACTGACGGCGAACACGATCCCGTACAAGAGCAAACGTGCCGTAACCAGACATGTCATCCGGAATGGAAAAATGGCGATTCCATTGACCACAAGCATATTCATAAAAGTTTTCACATGGATCTTGAGTTGAATCGATTGCTAACAAAAGATTTGCAGCTGCAAATAAAAATTAACATTATTCTTGTTGGTCAGTTTCTATGTTAAGATAATTTACCCGCCTCAACGCATCCTTTTGTTGTACATATTGGAACTCGGTCATTTAATACTGCAGCAGGATGATTAAGAGAGCCATAATTGAATCCTGTAATATGAAAATAAAATTTAAAACTATATGAGGTACAAGAAAAGATATTTTTATACTATATTGCATATCATATGCACTATGGTATATTTTATGACGAATGTATTCTCAGCATGCTAATGTAATTAATAATGTTTGATTTAATTAAATTCTGTCAATTAAATAGAAACCTAAATCAATCATATGAAAGTCGGTATCTTATGCAATGCATTATAATAAAAGTTTCCATAAAAAATTTCATTTTCCAAAGTTTTGGATGAAAACATATTGTTATTCATCAATCAAACCAACATCACTGAATGAATTTGCAGTAGAGTGCTTAACATGAAGTTCAAGTTATTTTCAGTCACAAATTTTTTAAATAAAAGCTCTGCTGATTTCATTGCCATTACAAAACTGTAAACTATTTTGAAATTAATAACAACTTAAAGTAGTTATCTTATAAAATACATTAAATATACTTCACGTAATTACATTTGGCATATTATATGAAAAAGTATTGTTAGGGAAAATAGCTCAATATTTATTATGATAACTTTTATTTTACATAAGAATGTCACTTTATAAAGCTGCCTAATGCATTACATAACATTTTTATACTTTGGTGATAGATAAAAATTAAAATAACATTATGCTGAATGCCACTTGATATTCAGTTTTAAAAATTAATGCAACTAAGAACACATAAAGGCAAACATAAAAAATAAGTATAATAAATAACAGCTGCTATTCAACTTGATAAAAATCATAGCCGCATGTCAGTAAGAATGGGATGAAAAGTGTCTGAATTCATTTCTTCATAAACTTAATAAAATAATAAAAGTGATTCCAAACAAATAAATTTATCTTTAAAGATTTATGGTTGAATTTCAGCATATTTCCTATTATAAAATGCTTATATATTTTTATAGCATAAATAACTTTAACTTGCATGATCAAATATTAGGCATATTATAACATTACTGTGTATATACTATTGGCAAGCAATAATGTTATGCTTTACCGTATGCATGTATTTGTACATAGCATCAATAGCATCAAATAAATGCTTAATTTTCTAAGATAAGAACCATGGAAAATCAAATGCTAATTGTAAATCATTATCTGCTAATAACTTTAAAAAAATAAAACTTCTAAATGCAATATATATACATATATATATAATTTTGACAAACTGTCAATATCATTGTCCTGGATGACACTGAATAAATGACTTGCCAATCTGAGAATTGGAATAATGATGAGTAAAGATTCATTGATGTCTGAATGAAGATTTTTAATAAACTTTTTGCTATACTTAGTTTAAATGGAAAACAGCCATCCAGTTCATAAATAAAACGTCAGTCAATGGTAGCTGCAATACGTTAACACTTTTATTGACACTTGAACCATCCTCTGATTTATAAAGTGGCTTATTGATCATGTCTTTCTATGTCCAATCAGCACTTCAAAAATCTTCTTCAGATATTTTTTCTCAGCTTTTCCCCCAAAGAGACGAAATATCAGAATGAGGAAGAGAAATTCCGATTTCCATTATGAAGTTTAACAAAAATTACCCTGACCAATACAAACACTGTGCAAGCAAAAGCAGTGTAGAGAAAACGTTTACTATTTACAAATTTTTTCATCTTAAAATATTCAGAAGCAGTATTTGAAGATGGCAACTTATTTTATGTTTAAAAAAAAATAAAATTTCCATTTAAATGCAGTATCTCAGTTTTTATGAGAATATTTTCTTCATAATTTTGCTTCTAAACTTGACAAAAAACATCAAAATATCATTTGTAGTCATGTGTTATTGCATGCAAAATATTCAGTGTAGGAGAAAGATGAGATCTGAAATTTTTCTTGAAAAACAGACGCCAAAGCCCGTGTAAAACAATGCAAACTGCTTGGGCAGCTTAAAAAATAAAATTGTTTTACATGCCTGAGCACTGACAATGAAAAATTATTTCCCAATCGAAGAAAACAAATGGAGTTTAAAATGATTAAATCTTGCTTAATTAGTCTGAGAAACGCTGATTTTATAAATGTTCGTAATTCTAGTGTTCAAATTTCAACACACTGAATGCTCATTATTTCAATGCCCATGTTTTGGAAGCTGAAATGAAATTTGCAGACAGTTGTTTAAAAATAATAATTTATGGTGCAGTTTTATCAGTTTTCAAGCCTTGTGGTAAACTTTGGAGAATATTTTTTTTAAACACGTGCATTTCAATAACTATGACAGTGACTGTTTACTTTCAGCTTGTAGCATGACGTTAAAAGTAATATGCATTTGTCAGAATAAACCTTTTTGTTAGCATTGTAAGTAACCAAGGAAATTTTTCAATAAATAGCATAAGTGAAATCTTGGTTACTGGCAGATTATGAAGAGTTGACTAAAAGGAAGTCTGGTAATAGTTACATTACAAAATTCACAAATTGTACATACATTGTTCCCTTCATAATATAGTAAAAAGTCCATTGACAAATTCCAAAAACTAGCAAATCCACCGTTAGCTAAGTGTCATAATCAATCAGTTTGACAACAGCAATCAGTGAAAAATTGAAAACTTATTTTTCAATCAAAAATGGCATATTGAATTAATAAACCCATTGGGCCTTTGGTATTTTACGGCTTAATTGAAGAATGTTAATTCGATATGTAGAGTTCGATTATAACACAAAAAATATGATGAACATCTACTACGTTAGCCTGTAGTGAAGTGCAACGTAAACTATTGACAAAACATTAAAAGCAAAGTAAAACTATTGTATATATATATATATTTATTTATTTAGTCAGTCTAACTAATTTCATGACGCTCTAATTCAGCTATAAGAACTGAAAGGCTAGTTTTATATTTCAATATTTTATTTTCACTCGAAATTAAATTTGTGAATAAATGCTCACTTATGACGTTGTCATATATATTATATTGCACTGCAACCAGGTCATGAAAGCATAAAAACAATAGTTTAAGCTAATAGGTCACAGGTTATGAGAAACGTGACATTTAAGCACAGCAAATTAATTTTTTCACTTATTCAATCAGGAAATTGTCCTCAATTATGTGGCCAAATTTATAAAAGACGTGGTTTTTACACGTGGCTAACAAGCATGCCCTGGAAAAATTGATTCCAATCGTAAGATTCGACGTAAGACCTAAATTACTGTTGCCTAAAAATGATTAAGACCCAACCCTTGAACTAGTCTGTAATCGTGGGGTGGTAATTGGCTAAAACGAGTTCTGCATCATGAATAGGATTCGTTTCCAGTAGTATTATGACGAGCATTATTAACCAGGAAAGTGTCAAAATTGAGAAAAAAATTTACGCCCGATGAACAGAAACTATTTTATTAATTACAAATGACGTTAACAGGCATAGTTAAAGCAGGCACATTGACAACAATTATAAGAATTTTGAATGTATCTTTAATAAAATTATATAAAAGTTAGTTGAATAATAAGCAAAACAAATATATAATTAGTTTTTGTGAAGAAAAAACTCACCTGTACATCAAAAGCGTTTAAAGTATTACGTTTAAAGTATTACTACATCAACACATGCGAGATGTTAATCAAAGCAAAGCAACTGCTGTCTAGTATTCTTACCATTTAAAACGAATTACTAATTAAGTAAAAAATAAAAAAAAAAAACAACTCCCTATATTAATTCAAACAACGAAAGATAAATTGTTCTTCAGTTGTAATATCAATATTTCTCTGAAAATTATTTAAAGCATTTCCAGCCAACTATCATTTTAAGCGGAAAATTTCCCTAAATTTTATTTGAAGCGTTCATTTTTTTTTTCTAAAGGTCTAGTTTGAATGGCATTAATATTTAAGCAGTTCGTGGAAGATGAGCTCGAAAAAAGTGAACAAAAAGTATTATTTATGCTCGCCTCATTACTACTAATACTGATGGCAACTAAATTACACGCGCATCGTTGGAATGCATCACATCACTAAAGTGTGGTTAAAATTGAAGAAATATGTTTTTAATTTTTATTTTGCTACAATATTTATCTGCAATTGAAATAGAAAACGCAATAAGTGTTCAAAATTGAGATATGCTAAATAAACTAAAATAACCAAATTACACATTATACATATGTGTGTGAATGTGTGTGTGTGTGCTGTAGCATATATTTCGAAATAAAGGATATAAAACATATTTAAAGAAAGTTTTAAGATTTAGTTAAAGTAAGAAATTACCAATTTGATTTATTTGTGTTGAACACGTAAAAGTTAGTTTTAATATATATATATATATATATATATATATATATGTTTATTTAGGTTAAAAAAAAACAGCTTGTCTGAAAGCATAGAGCATCAAACATTTTCTCATTTCCATCAACGGCTGACTTCCGCATCTTTACTGAATTTTTCAAACTGAGCAATGCGTGATTTCTTTCTTTAATAAAAACCATGCACAATTTATTTCACTATTGCCGTTGTTCAAAAACTCCCTCTGCTATGTTTGATCATTTGCTTGATGAAAATTGAATTTTTATTTTTTTACAAATTTCTATGAGACAAAATTAGAAAAAAAATATGGAAGACATATTTTGTGAACTCATAGAAAATATTGCTAGAAAATGCAAAAGAGCAAGTTGAACAGATTTTGAGGACCAAAGCAAAAAAAAAAAAAAGAAAAAAAGAAGCAATTCCCGGTTCATGTTTGGAGGAGTGGCCAATTTCTTAGTTAGCCATATTGATCGAGAGAGAGTTCGATTTTTGTTTCGAGAACACGCATGAAAAAGGCGAACAAGCGGTTCCGTTTGCAACCAAACACCATTCAATAGTACTGTAATTAAGAAAAGATCAATAACGGTCAAATTGAAAAGCAACGTGTGCATTTTCCTGTGCATCAGAACCGTTAATACCGGTGCTGTATGATGTTTGGTAGATTTAGTTGAACTATTGTAATTGTAATTGGACAATTGAATAGTACCACTTTTGCAAGGAAAAAAAAAGGAATAGGTGTTTCAGAAAATTAATATAAGGTGAAATTGAATTACTTTCATCTAGATGATTTATATATTTATCGATTGGATGAGGAGAAATTAGAAGAGTAGTAGATAGATAATACAAAGCAAGTTGACAGAGATGGAATGAAAACTTACCTCTAGCATTGCTACTAGTGAGCAGTAGTAGAAGCAGCGCACCAATTGAAAAGATCATCAGTAATAAAGTGCAAACGAGGCACTTTTCCAATTTTGTCCTTGTTGACCAACAAAAATTTGCCTTCGAAGCAAAAGTAACTGTCGGCGATGCCGGTGTGTGAGAATCACTAGCTATAGGCTGTAGATCAAAGGGAATCAGTGTGCTTCTTGGACTAGCACTGCTGCTTCGGCGTCGCTGGTCTACTAAATATACGCAACTATCTTCGCTCAGGTTTTCACCATTTGACGTAGCGCTGTTGTTGGTCGTTGTTGAGGTGACGGTCGATTCTCGACCTGCTTTTTCAGCATCTGTCACTAAATTTGGCTTTGTCCAGGTCGGCATGACGACTGCTGGCTGGGTTGCCCCGCCGGCTTTTTGGTTACGAAAAGTGTTTAAGGTCAACGGCCCAATGGATTACTGTTAATTTCTAGCAGATTAATGAGAAAAAACGAGCAAAAGTTCACAAGCCACTTCTCAGCACGTAGCCAGCTGTTGTTGCTGTTGCTGTTGCTATTCATCCGCTGTGTATGACAACAGTTGTTTAGGTCGTAGCTGGTGTCTCATGCATGATGCTTTATTCTACACGCACACCCACAAGGGACTCTCTGTTTTCAGCTGCTTACTACTTGTTGGTCCCGTCTTTTCTTATTTCTTTCTATCTAACTCTCTCGTTGGCTTTTTCTTCACTTACTCACTCACTGACTCACTGATTCACTCATTCACTGACTCACTCTCCCTGTTTCCCAAGCTTGCAGCAATGATGCTATCTCTTGGTGGTCTTTTTGATTTCTTTCTAGCTTTTTTATTTACCCAGTATTCAGGATTATTACAAATCTGAAAAAAATTATAAATAAAGAAAATAGGAAAAATTTTACGTCTAAGAGAGATTTATCAAAAAAAAAAAAAAAACAAAAAAAGTCTCGCACAGAAGAAGCTTCAGTGGACAAACGCCGCCGTCGACAGCAGCAGCAGCAACAAGCTTATTTTTGCAAAGCACACTGTTGCTTGTCGCTTGTTGTGATTGGGCGGCTTAAAGCGCCGCCACTGTCGTCATTATCAATCCAGCTATCCAACAAGCATCAGATGGATTTGGTGGGCGTGGCTTGAGGAGAGGGGGGGGGGAAATGCAAATTACAATGCAACTTACGACGGAACCAGTGACAAGCAAATAAAGAAGAAAAAAAAAATAATAGAAATTCTAAAAGAATCAATTCCCAAAAATTGGCAAAAGAAAAAGGGGAACAACGTTGACAAGCAATACCACTGACAGCAATAAGATTGTCAGTGAAATAATGACAATGACGACGACAATGACAGCGTTACTGGAAGCTGAGAATGCATTTTTGTCGCCTTGCAACCTGCCGAAAATCTGTCAACTGAAACTTTGTTAGAAATGAAAAACGAATTGCTATTGCAATTGCTTGTCTTGTTCCGTTTTAACACTTCAACGTTGCTAAATTCAACGCAATTCTTCCAGAAATTAATATCATATAATTCTGTTTAATCGCCTCTTTAACGCATTTCAGCTGGGATACACATTTCAAAAGTATTTCATTCAAGTAAACATTCACGTTGAAATTGATCCTCCTGGATAAATTTCTTTATCCACAATGGTTGGATTAATGAAAAAGTTATTTATTTTATCAAGCTATTTTTACAACGTATTATTTATTTATTGCTTCTGTTCATCTATTTTTCCAAATTAAACAGTTCACATTTATAAATGAAAAACAATTTCACTAGCATGCATTCATTTTATTCTCACTTCCAATAATTCATCAGAAAAGAAAGCCTACCAGAAAGCTTACCTTCTTAATCACTGTATTGAAAACAGTGTTTACCATATTGCAAGCAAGAATCAAAAGCGCCAATCAATGGAATGCTGAAGAAAGAAAGAAGCTGATGAATGACAACGTGTTGAGTTGATTTATAAAAACGATAATTATATATATGTATAAACTGGAAACAGAAAATTTTAAATTAACAACAAAACATCAAAAAAATCATTTTTTCTTTTTCAATTATTCAGTGTCAAATGAATGTAGTATACAAACTGTAAACAACTGCTGTTGTGATTTTCTAGGCTCTGCTTTGTAAGGGCAATTTTTGATATATTGAAAAGCATTTTACAAAAAGAACCAGCCCAGGTAGAGCAAATCAATTAATGAAAATCAAAACAGCTATTTCTGCTCTTAATAGAAAGCGAACACAAACAACTAACTACTGACTGCAAGAATTTCTACTTTACAGTTTGTTCAAGAAAATTGCAAACAAACGTACAATTCATCGCTTATTTATCTCCGCTTTAATTAATTTCCCATTAATTAATTATTTTTCTAAAAAAAACATGCCAACAAAACCTACTATCAAAAATTTATACATTTATTTATTTATTCTTTTTCAATAATCATATTTCTTTTCTTCATACAATGCTAACAATCGACCTCTCTGAATTATTTCCGTTGAACAACATGCTATCAATTCCAATTATCATATTCTATGCTGCATGAATTATTCTATACTTTATGCAAATTTTTGTTTCATCTAAAATTTAACTTATTCTATTAGAATATATTAAATATGTAAATTTTTTTTTGAATTCTATGTCCCTCTTTCTCCCTCTCTTTGAATAGTAGTTGAAAAATAATTTTTTTTTTCCATTGCCTTTTTAGTCAATAAAATATACAATTCAAAAAGTAGATGATGATGATGATGATGATGACAAGCATGACTGAAGTTTTATAAATTGTGATTTATTTCATAGCATTCATGATGATCATTATTTTGACAATTCATTTCCGTTATTGCCTTTCACATTTAAGGAAACTGTTGATTTTTTGTTCTTAACTTTTATTCATATATTATGAAATTAAAATAAAGGTTTTTGAACTTAAAATCATTGACAGTTTTATTTTGATTTTATATCAATGAAAAATGATATGAATGATTTGCAATTGTCATATTTTTTTTTCATGACAAATATGGAGAATAAAAATAATGCGATGAAAGATTTCAAGCAATGTTCGAGAAAAATCGTGCCATTCGAAAAGAAAATCTGTGATCAATATCCATGATAAATCATTTCATTTCTTGAAATTTTGCAAATAATTATCCAACAAACTTTTCTGTCACTTATCATTTGTTAGTGTTGAAATGAAGCAAAACAAAAATATGTTGTGACAAGCAATATTACACTGCTTAAAAGCAGTTCGCTTGAATTGCACTTAATATTTCACTTAAAGCTGTCAAGATTTAAATGTATTTAGACAAACCACATATATTTCAATAATATTTAAAATGCAACATAAGCTGAGGGCAAGTTGAAATATATCCATTTATCTCTTGGACGAAATACTGCAATGATACGTTGGATTAAAGATTAAACCGAATAAACACTTCAAATCAATGAGATTGACAGAATCTTCAATTTTTAATTAAACTGTTTTTCTAATAGTACTAAACGATGCAATGAAACAAGAATACATCTATTTTACACTTTTTATTTATTGTGTATTTAATTTTCAGTAAATATTTATTCAAAAATGCTTTCATTCTTTTACAACTGAAAACTTTTACTGAAAGTACATATTGTAAAATTTGATTGTTTTTAAATTTAATTTATAATTGAAAAAGCATGATATGTCTGTGAAAGTTGAAATATTTTAAATTTTGCTATTAAATACTGCAATGCAAAATTAAAAATTTAATTACAGCTTAAAGTAGAGAAAAACTCATTTCATTTGATTAATGCAATAAAATAAAAGGTACAATTATACATTTTATAAAACTTGTCAGTGTTGAATACAAAAATGCATAATGCATTTCAAATTATTACAAAACATTGAATAATTAGTTTCCAGCAATAAATAATCAAAAACTCAAATGCATTCATGTTGAACGTTAATCAATTTCTTTTTAATGTAATTGAAATAATTGCTGAACTTTGATATTAATGACAACATGCATCAAATGACAACCTCTTTTTCAAATCTATTGCTCTTAGTGAACATTTAGCCGTGTTTGCTTGTTGCACAATGCCCATCAGAAAACGATTTACTGAAATGAAATTGCATTTCTTTCATGCATCATTAGATGAAAATTTTTGAATTGCTTTCAACTCATAAAAAATGATTCACTTACCATTGTAAAAATGTGCAGTTCAAGATAGCTGAAAAAAGCACTTTTCTAAATTCAAACTATATCTTAAATGTAGCTATTGATCATGCAAAGCTTTGGTAAAATGCTGAAAATAAACGCTTTTTCAAAATTTAATAAAACCATCTCACGATGTCCATAAATATTAATTGCTGTTCTAAAACTACGCTTTGTTGCTAATCAGAAAATTTAATGATCAATGTAATATTTTTTATCAAAATGCAATTTCAGTGTTTATCCAGGAAAATTGTAATACAATGAAAATGCAAACCGTACAATGAAAATTTTCACTTTTAAAAATAGTTTGCATTAAAATTCAATATATTTACTGCGATCTTAGCATTATTTATTCATATTTCACGTATTATCATGTTATAAAATGATTTTTGCAATAAGTTTGTAAGGAGTTTTGATACAATCAGCATTAGTATAGTATATTATTTAAAAAGTATCATTTTCTATGATTGCTTATAAAATGTAAACGACAAATTACGAACGCAAAATTCACATTTTATTTTGCAGCAGTGCTCAGATATAAAATACATAGAACAGCAATGGTAATATCGCAAAACTTTGACATACGTTAATCAGTGTATTGCGTACATGCTGTCAGCCACAGTAACACAAATGAACATTACATTTATGTGTAAAACAACTGTAAAAACAATACTTGAAACAATATATAATAAATATGATGCTAATATGAGAATATTGGTTAAATAAAAAAAAATTAAAAGTTGCTCAACGTTTCTTTAACATACCTCTAAAATGCTTTAAAAGGATTTTGTGGTCCTGAGATTCAAGGATACGGATTTTTTTATCAGGTCTTTTTTTAATTCTGGGAGTGTCTTCATAAGCGCCATAGTTTGGATTAAAAACAAATGATTTGGTGTAATGCATAATTGTTGTGCAAATTACATGCAAAATATCAGCAGGATTTTTGTTATACTCCTCATTCAACAATGGCTCTTGCTTTACAAGCAATGCAAACTAAAAAAAAAAACTTACCAATAAATCAAATGCAAAGATGAAACGAAAAGCATGCTTGCTTGTTTAAAAAATTCTTTGTCAACTGCAGATTTTCGCATTAGCGGGAAAAGGTGCTTTTCTGCAAAATCTCTCCTTATTCTTTCTTGCTTATTCAATTCTACACCATTTTCTGGCAAGCGCACCAAAGACCACAAAGGTATAAACAATCGAAATTCCTGTTAATTTAAAACATCCAAGTCAACGTTAAATCATAATCACAGTTGCATTTAAATTGATGGATTCAAATGATTTGAAAAATCCAATATGAAATATTATGAATTTACCTTCTCTGATTTTATTTTGGTAAAATCAAATAAATAATTTTCTGCAAATGCCTTGTTATCTTCAGTTAGCCAGCTTGGATCTGGATTGAACGGTATATTTCGACTTCTTGCTATCTCCGCCAAACACCTACAAATAAAATTTCAAAACTCTTTTCACGTAAAGTGCATGTAGAGATCAACGTAGATCAATGATACATGTAGATGATGTTTTCTTATGTTGCAGTATTTTTATTTCTGTAAAATCTGCACAAGGTTTGTCATTTGAAAATTAAGCAAGAAAGTCAACAAGTTTAACTTATGCTTCCAAATTGGCCAAGTTCTGGTTGAATGATTACCTATGTATGGTAGTACTTTTCATCTTTTGTGGAGTCATTCGGTATACCATTATTTCATTGACTTTGTTTGATTTGTTGGACAAGCATACATCAAAAAACTGTTTTCCATATCTGAGAAGCATTTGTTCTGCAATAATCTGAAATTTCAATTTTTTTTTCTAATTATCAAAATAACACACAAAGCAACGCGTTCAAAGAAGCTCACTTTCATCGATGGTATATCATGAATCATACGGGGCGTTGCCCATATCAAAGTGTGAACTGCTTGTTCTAAACGAACTTTCATACGTAAATCTCTACAATAGTCATAAAATCTGCCCAAAATAAATGTGGTTTCTTTAAATAAAAAACTTACTCGTCGTTTCGAAAATCTTCAATGTGTTCCAATAGTGTGAGGCACAAGACCTCTACTAAATTGTATATTTCAAAATAATATTCTTGTAGAATCAAATTTTCAGCTGACATTTTAGCTTTTTCCACACGCTTCTGTGCTAACAGTGCGGCAATGTCATTTTTGGCTAATCGAACTGCTTCAGCTCGTTTGTTAGCTGATGCAGCTGCATGCGAAGCAGTCGCTTTTAAACCCTTTTCAAGTTTATTATAATCAACTGTTAAAGAGAACATGGTAAAAAGTTTCTAAAATCAAACATTAAAAAAACTAAAATAATAAATATTTAAATAAAAAATTTTAAACTTGATCACAGTGGGAAGGAGAAGTCAAAGTTGCAAAGCCGGTGTTGCATTATTCTTTTTGTGCAAACTGCTGAAAGCTTGACCTTGAAATGGCAAAATTTTCATAATCACAATGAGAACAAAATTTGCATAATGTTAGAAAAGTAATAATTTTCTAAATCAAAATGAAATTTAAAACTATTTTAACATGTTTATTTCTTAAAAAAAATATTTTTATAAAAGAAACTATTTAATGCAACTATAAATATTATGACAAAGAAATATTTATATCAACTTCACATGTAGAATTCAAAATACAGAAATTCAAATTATTCAAATATTGTGACATGAATACTTAAATGAGATGTGAAAATATTTGAAAATTTCTCTTCATTGAATAGTGCTAAAACGCGTATGAGTATCTAAATTTTTTCCCATTTATTATGATAATTAGCAACGTCACATTGGTAAACAATGATTATCTTAGTATTTATGGTAATTTTATGAAACTATGCTCAAAGGCTATACGGCCATTTCGAAGCGCATATTCACATTTTTCAAACATTGACATATAGTTTCCGAATCCATTATGTGGAAAACTATTTTTAACAAATATATTGCAAAAAAATATCATTTAGCCATAAATTTTATTCATAATTTATAGCTCATGTGCTTGTTTTTACAACAGCATGATTGTAAATTGTAAATTGATTTCTGGTTGAAATGATTTCAGGAATATGAAATGTCCACGAAATCGGATTGTATCAATGTAAAGGGCTACGTTGAGAATGCGTTGGCTCGTTTGGAGCAGCTAGAAAAAACCTGGAGTGCAAATATCAAACAACAAAAATCCAATAGTGAAGGAAATGTATTAAAAAAAGATTTTAAAAGTCTTCCTCATACCATCGAACATTTAGCATTTATGGAACATGCTATTCAAGTGTTTCAGATAGTCTGTGTTCTCTGTCAAATGTTTCTAAAAAAAGTGGATGTGATCCAGAAAACAACGTCGTATTTTGCTGCTGTTTTAATTTTTTACACAGTTGAATAATATTTTCCTTTCAGGAAAGAAGATCTACAAGGAGATTTAGAAGAACTTGTCACCAATTTTATGTGGATGTGTCCGCGTTTAACATGTTTTGCCCCTGAATTAGCTGTAATTTGCATTTGTTTTGTATTTTTTATATTTACTCCATGCACATCAGTGTGCATTTTCCAGGTAGTATGTGAATACTTTATTATTATATATGGAAAAGAGTTTGCGGAAATCTGTTTTGAAAACAGATCTGAAAAAGTGCATCCGGCACTTTTAAGAATAATTAATAGTAACGCGATGGTAGAAAAGATCATGGAACATTTCAAGTAAGTCATGACAGTTTTTTAAATTACTATTTTACAATAATGCAGATGAATACTTTTTTTTTTTAATACTTCACTATTTAGATATTTTATGGAGTTTGCAAAGCGTAACAAAGTAGACGTTGATCCCGTGAAACAACGGGCATCATTTAAATTTCGAGCATACACCCTATCAGTATTGACTAAAGCAGAAATGCGAGCTGCAAAGGTTTTTTCATCTCTTGTTATTTGTTTAGCGTAAATTTCTCAAACACTTGCAGAATAATCTTAATCGTAGTAACACGTTTATGCTTTTCAACAATTCAATTAATCATTTAGTTAATTCATCTTAACTTATAATGCGTTTGAATGTCCAAGTGGTGGGTATATTGAACAATTGTGCTTCTTCTAATCGTTAATAATCACTAAAAACTATTATAAACTGCAATAAAACTTTTCATAATGCTTGAAAACAAGTTAAATCGCGCATATCTTGAAATTGAATATATTTTCAAACATTTGCTTCATTTACTTACATATTTGTCTGTCAAAAATAGAAATGGAAAACATATGTACCGGTTATTCATTTATGTCAATGTGAAAGTGGTAAAGATTTAGAAAAACAACAGATACGCTCTTCAGAGAATGGTAACGGATGCCAACGTCCGACATCAGGCATTACAGTGCTAAATTATAGCCCAACAGAAGAAAAAGAAGAAGAGAATAGCAAGCCTCAAACAGCATGTTTATTTTTTATTTCTTGTAAATCTTTTATTCCCTTGTTATTTTTAATTCATTTTCAGTATCTGGTAAATGTGGCAAATAAAAAGGGAGGAAAGGAAAAAGAAGAAGAAGAAGAGACTTCATTTTCATTCAGAATCACTGCATTTGAAAGATCGTTGCCGGTCAATTTGCGATCTGCAGTTTATTTAGTTCACAGTCTTAGTGAAGCTGAGTATAACAAGTTGGTGCTCCTCAGATTAGTAGATAATGTTAACTCCAAAACGAAAAGTAAAGTCTCAACAGAAGAGTTAGTAGAACTGATAAAAATTCTGTGAACATATTTCCTTTGCATATTCCGTTTATAGTTTGAAAACTTTTATCCACATTTTTATTCACCGAGCAGACAATATTTCTCATTTATTGCAAGTATCCAATGTTATTAATTTTATTCACAAACAATGTACATCAATCAGAAATTGTGCACTCTTTTCACATTTAACTCCCGCTTTTAAACACTGCTTTTATTTGTTATTAGCGTTGTTTTGTCTGCCGTTTGTAAGCATACTTGCTCCGTGTATTTGGTAAATGCTTTCACGCTGACCAGCAGATGAATTTACTGCTTTATAGTTTAGTATGAATAAATGCAAATAAAGCAAACACTTCAAGTTTCAAATATGTCTTCACCTGATGAAATATTACTGTTCAGGTCAAATGAAGTCAATAAATCTTGGAACAATGCGAAAATATGTGCGTATCTAAATGAAAACAGAGCAACTGTTACAAATGAACACTTTTATGTTAATAATTGTTTATTATTTGAATAGAGTTCATTTCTGAAGTGCACTTGAAGTGTTATATTATTAAACAGAGGTGATCAATAACAGCACATTGATAATGCAAAAAGAAATTAACAGAAACTAGCAAGAAAAAAAACGTACTTTTATTCGGTAAAACTTATGAAACATTGTAAATATGATCCAATGCCAACAAAAATCAGAAGGCACTTTAATTTTATATTTAATTTTTTTTTATATTTTACAGATAGTCAAAAAAACAATTTAACGACTTTATATATTCATTCTAACTAACGACACGCTTCACTTTGAAGCTTGCTCGTCAATCATATTTCTTTTTCAATAATAAATATAGTTTTGAATATGAATTACCATGTTACAATTTTTAAAATAGATATATTCAAGTCAAATATAAGCAAAACCTCGTGAAACTACTGTTTCAATTTTATTTTTAATGACAATTCTACAGTAAACCCAAACACACATTTTACACGACTACGCAGAACAATTTTGTTAATTTTAATAATAAAAATATGATTGTAAACTTTTTTAATGTTTTATTTATTTTCTTACATTATCATTCATCAATGATTTAATTGGTTATATTTTACATATTAAAGACTCAAATGAAACATATACAAAATATTTATTATTCGTCAATGAGTAAGCATATATAAAAAATTACAATTTAATTTGCATATTTAATTTATTAAAAATAAAATGTTATCGATTTTATAATGTTATTTTTTATTTACATAACGCAATTTGTCATTCTTATCGCTTTTGACCTACAAAAAAAGTTTAATCAAGATTTACTTTCTTACTGTAGAAAGTAATCGGTCAGTGGCGTCCTTGCACTGCTTGTCAGTTCTAGCTCGTCTCTCGTTCTGATCGGTCGCTTCTTCTCTCTCTCTCTCTCTTGCTCTCGTCTCGCTCATGCTCTAGCCGTCGCTTTCTTTCGCATTCTCCCGTTCGTTTCATAGATCTACTATAATGTACCTTCGACTAGTGGATGCGACCACAGCTGTTAGGTAATTGTTACTACAGTTGTTCAGGTTGTGTGAATTCTTAAGCGGAAATTACCATTTGGTATTGTTTTCGCATATTTCTTTTATAGTTCAAGTAAGTAAAGTAATAGCTCAGAAGGGCAGTTCAGTGAAAGTTGGCTTTTCACTGGTGTACTATGGTAAAGTAGAAAATAAAAAGGAAATTTTTCAGTTTTCTTCAACTTCTTTCCCACGTTCAATACCAAATGTGTTCATGTGAAACTTATCTGCATTGAACATGATGAAATATGCTTTGATCGATAAAAGTTAAACTGGTTATTTTTAGAAAAAATTTTTTTTTTTAGATTGTAAAGAAAATGCTAAAGTGTAAATCTTATTGTGTGACATTTTTCTAGAATATTTTAGGAAAATTGTCTACAGCAGAGAAGCACGAATTGAAGTTGTTCCACACTGCTGTTTCTTTTCTTTTTTTTGACTACGAGCTTGGCAGACATGCAGCGAAATTGCCTTGTGCATTACTGCATTACGTCATTGATGCAAGTTGTTGCACTTCTAGCGTAGGTTTGAGTTGTTTGCTTTGTCTTTGTCATTTGATTTCAGATTGAAATTTCGTGCTGTGTTTTCGACTGCGCGTCGAAATTTGTGTCGTCCATGCTGAGAATAGAGAGATGGGTTGCTTGATTTGTAACGCTACCCGTACTCTAATCTTAGTATGGAAGGCATGGTGAGAGAGCATTTATTCGGCCGTTTTTTCGGATGAGTTCAGAATGCGGATGAGTTCAGAATGATGAATTTGGCTTGGAAATGCAGTTAGTTGAGTTCGTGGTGACGCGTATTGTGCAACAGCGTCGGTGGTAATCAGTTTAATGGAAATATAATGTTGAATTTGTTTTTGATTTTTAGATTACCAGTGATGTCAGTTTCAGTAGGAAAGAGAAAATTGTATTGTTGGCCGTCAGCACTGAAAGGGGGAAACGGTTAGCTGGATTTTTATTGCTACCCGTATCTTTCTTTCAGTATTGAAGGCAACAATTTTTCTTTTTAATGGGCCACCAGGAATATTTTTGAATGGAAAATTTCCACGCCATAAGAATTCTCACGCCAGATGACAGTTTAATTAATTTTTTTTTTTGAATTTCATTGTGAAAAGCAACAATATTGCAAAATTGAGCTATATAGTTAATTTACTGAAAAGTGAAAATTTAAATAAAATTTTTCCCAACGACTAACTCTCTTTTTGCACTTTTGAACTTTAAGCAAATAGCCAATGTTGAAAGAGTAAACGCTTGAGAAAAGTGCACATGCAGTTTGAAAACCGGTTGTTCAGCGAACAACACAAAATGGGGTCAATAATTTACAAAGTAAACAGCACTAACTGCGCTTTACCGGCATAACGAGGTCATTGGAAATGTTCACTTTATACTTTTACGATCGCTTTGAATTCTTCTTCCATAAATGAAAGTTATGAAATTGGAAATAAATTTTCCAAACACAATTCGCCCCCGACTCGTTTCTGATGATTAATCATCTCATTTACCGAATATCATCATCAGTATTAACTTTAAACAAGGCCGTCAACTGACAGACGACAGCTTTGCCAATGATGAATAATAATAATAATAATATATATTCATATTTTTGTTTGTTTATGTATATTTATTTTTGTTCGTGCATCTAGTTTTCTGGCTATTTGAACAGAAATGTTAAACTTGTAATAATTTAAAACCAACGAACAAACTGATCGCCGATGCCTCGTTCTCGCTTCGTATCAGGCACGATTATATATATAATATATATTTCAGTTTGTTCAACAATTTATGCAAATACTCCAATTTCAAACGATGAAAATTCCATTTTTCCCCATTATCAATGACCTACATATGAAAATACATGTAGAAATAATATCAAAAACAAACACAAATATCATTAACAAAAGTTGTTGTTTATATGATAATTTACGACTTTGTCATTGCGGCAACAAAACCAGTATTCAGGTCGATTTTCAACGTTCAATTTATGAATTTATCACTCGATCACATTCAATCCGTGAATTATTAATTTTTCCATTTTCAACTGACCTGCTCTGGCAATTGGCAAATTTTTCACTTTTCAACGATTGATCAACATTTACAACCACACCCTGTTTATTTGTGTTCAAAATATTTATTTATAACTTTTTGAACTTCAAATTCAATTCAAACTTCAATATTTTTGTTTCAATTTACATTAAATTGTTCTGATAAATCAACCAAACCTGCATTTCTTTCTACCAACAACTACCAAAATTACAATTCTCTCCACGTTACAGTATCATTTTGATTATAAAGATTCAATTGATCAACTATTAATAAAAGGAAGCTAATTTGAAAGTTTAAAAACAATTTAACTTTTTTTCATCGATAATATTTGACTACAAGCAATATTAAAGCATTTTCAACTTATTAATTGAATAGAATAAAATAAGAAATAAACTTCTGCGCTTTCTGTACTTGTAAAAGGTTCAGTAATTATTTATTTGATCAATTGCGTTTCATTTTCAAACTTTATCAAAGTGAATAAATGAAATTCTCAAAGTTTCCTAATGCGATCATTTTTTTTCTCTACGTCAATAGTGAATGCTGCATATGTTTAACGGAAACTATTGTTGTTTTGATGACTAACTATTCTAACTTACTTCAAAACTTGTTTAACTTCTTCTCAAGCATATTATGAGCACTGTTTTACAAAAAAAAACGTTATTTTACAATACGCTGATGAAAGTTTAACGAAAATTAGCAAATTATATATGTTTTTAAGTTTCAATAACACTTCCGATTGTAAATTTCATCCATTTCCTGGTATTTGAACTGTTTGTTTCCATTCATCTTGAACTTGATGTGATGCTTGTTTTTTTTGTGTTTTTTAATATTCAGCATTGCTTATTATTAAACGAATCATCCAATTGTCATTGAATATTTGTTTGCATTAATTTTTTCTTCACGCACAAAATATGAACTACTAGCCAGTTAGAGCCATGTGTCTTGTTTGTGCAGATTTATATTTCCACGTTTTTATCAAATTAGCTGATAATTTTTATGAAGTTTGAACATTCAAAACAACATCTAGTATTAATTATGAGCGTATTATTGTCATTAAACATTCAATGATCATTCAGTCATTCATTGCACTTTGAAAATTCATTATTTCGTCAAAAGTACAATTATTTCGTCTTTTCATATCGAAAATTTACATATTAACGAGAAAATTATTTTCAAAATGTTTCATCAGATTTTTTGTATGTATATGTGTTGCTTTCAACACAGGAAACATATTTTTGTAACAAATAACCAATTTATTTCTTTCAATCGTTCACAGGACAGAGAAACATTCAAAAATGCACAGACTGCTGGTTGGGACATTTCACATCAAGAGAAAATGAAGTTTCCACGTTCAATTCAATTCTGCTAACATTAACGACGGATTTTCCAAATACACTTTGAACAAATTACTGAACTTTGCCACCGTTGCACCATCAATAATCCGGTGATCAGCTGCCCAACTGACAGGCATGATGTTGGACATTTTCAAATTGTTCTGCTCGTCATATCTTGGCAATTTCTAAGAAAATATTCAAATTTAATGATCAATTGAAAATTTTTTAACATACCTGAAAACGGCCCAGTGCACAAATTGCAACTTGTGGAGGAAAAATGATAGGTGATGCGTACGTGCCACCAATCTGAAACAAAAAATACCAAAAAATCAAAATTAATAAATATCCTTTTCTACTAACTAACCGAACCAATGTTGGATATGGTGAACGTTCCTCCGACAAGTTCAGCATTGGTCAGTTTGTTGTTCAAAGCTTTGGCTTGTAAGTCGGAAATTTGTTTAGCAATTTGAATAATGCTTTTCTTCTGACAATCACTTATAAAAGGTACGACTAACCCATCCGGCGTGTCCACAGCAAAAGAAATATTATGAGAAGTCTTGAAAGGTAAAAAAAAACATTAATTAAATTAAATTGATCAACATCTTTGAAAACAATTACTTTACAAATCAACTCTGTTACAGTATCATTGAGATATGCATTCAACATGGGAAACCGGAGCAACGCTAAAGACAAAGCCTTGAAAAATAGAAAGCAAAATTAATAAACTGTTGACAATGTAAAAAGTAATTTATTTACCTTGATTTCAATGGACAAGTATGTTATTTTCACATCTTTCAATTCATCCATAGACATGAAACTGTGCCGTAATTTAATCAACGCATCCGCGTTCACCTTCAACAAGAAAAACACAATTACATTCGAATAAATTACACATTGCTTGAAATGATGAAACACAAACTTCATCACAATAAGTAAAATGAGGAATGCTATTTGCTGAAGTCATTGTTTTCACCATCGCCCTTCTGTAACCTCGAATTGGGATCACTTGATCTTGAATTAAAGCTGATGTCGTTGAAAATGACTTTTTTTCATCATCAGCTAGAAAATATTTATAAATTGAAATAGTTTAAAAATTTATCATATAATATAATATAATATAATATACAAGCATCAACATTGGCATCAGCTTCGGCAGAGATCACGTTCAACAAATCTTCTTTAACAATTCGACCACCAGGACCGGTACCTTTAATTTCACTCAAATTGATCTATAAAAGATAACAAATTCATATATTCAAAAAATTCACAATTGAAATAAAATAAAAAATATTTCAAAGTAAAATTAATAAATAATTCAACTAAAAAAAATTAACCTTGTTTTCCATTGCTAATCTTCTTACAGATGGAGTTGCAATTACAATCTTTTTCTCTTTGCTTCCCGTAAATGAATCATCAGATTTTGCTCTTTTTTGAATTTCTTCTGATTGATCAGCGGCCTTGTCAGAAGGCATATTTTCAGGTTCATCTCAAAAAAAAAATATTCCTTTAATAAAGCTTGAATTTTTTGAAAAATCGAAGCAATATAAAATACGTTGCATTTGTTTTTGCAATTACTTTTTCTTCCTAATACAATATTCAATAATAGTCTAATTATCGATGCATAAATTAATTATTCCAAACTCCGCTAGTTGAAAACAAGTTGAATCAGTAGAAAAAGCAACGCAGTGGAATAAATGTAATGAACTTTTCAACTAGAGGCAAAGTAACGAGATTGATTTGTAATAAACAATTGAAAAATAAGCTTAGAAATCACTGAACAATCTGTGTGCTTCTAATTAAAATCCTCTCAGCCAGTGCTTGCTAATTTCCCATGATGTGCAATTTTCCACCATCAGATTTAGATATTCAGTTAATTATTGATTTCAACAATCAACAACATCGCCTGTAGAGTTCATGATAAAAACATTAGAAAAGCTAAAATTAAGTCACTCAGTATAACTTTATAATTAATTTTAAAAAGAAAACACTTTTTATCATATCATTTTTGAATTATGACAATAAAATTGTGCACCTTCAGTTTCAATATCCAACAGTGGAGAGCCTACTGGTACAATTTCTTCAACTTCACAATACAATCTTCTCACTGTACCGCTGAAACGACTGGTAATTGTTACCGATGCTTTGTCACTTTGCACATCGCAGAGATTTTCAAATTCTTGAATTTGATCACCAATTTTTACATGCCTGAGTGAAAAAAGAAAACAAAATAGCAAAACACATTATTATTATAAAATTATTGAACACATTATACAAACCACTGCTTCATCTGCACTTCTGCAATTCCTTCGCCAATATCGGTGAGGCGTATTTGCATTATTCTTCCAGAAAGCACTGAAATTCATGTACAAAAAAAAAACAACAAGAAGAGACTTGTTACTAGTTTTTTATTTTTTTATTTTACATTAAACACAATTCATGAAACTGAAACATTACAACAACAATGATTTGCAATTCAAATCTATTAACTATCATCAGCAATTTATTCATTGAACAGTATTCAACACAAAATATACATTAAATTTTATTTTTTATTCATAATAAAAAAAAAACAATTTTTTTTTACTTTGACACTGATGAAAATGATGTTTGCAAACGTTCCATGGTATTTTGGAAATTTCTGAGAGCAAAACTTTACGCGACAAAAGCAAACGATGAAACATTTTTTGTATAAACAATTTTCCAAACCATCCGCACGCTTACAGTTGAAGAAAAGATTTTCAGGAAAGTATCCTCTTTAATCAATCTATCAGATCAATAAATGTTTAATTTTTATAAAAGAAATATATAAATTAATTAATATTTTAAAACATTATCAAAAATTTAGTTAATTATTGTTGTAAATATTTTATTTTTTAAATTTATCAGTTATTGTTCAAAAAAGTCAGCAAAAAATATTGAACGTAAATCATGGTAACTTTTGTTCATTTGATAGAGCTATGTTAAATGTAGAATAGAAATAATGTTTGTTTTTTTTTAATTTAAGATGTTTTAATTTTTCAAATTTACAAACTTCAAAAACAAAAAAAAATATTTAAACTATTCCAGTGGCAATGTGAAGAAATGTTGTACTTTTTACATGTATTCGAACTTTATCATTTTTAGTTTTTAATGAAATTCCAATGCGTTTATGATTAATTTTCTAGCTAACGTGTGAATGAATAAATTATTCAGTTGCTTTTATTTTCAACTGCTCTATCGGTGCTTAAAAGTGATAAACATCTTTGAAAAGCTTGAAATATGAATGAATGCCAAACAGTTGTTAAATTTCACGTTTTCAGTACATCTTCCCCTTCATCTCTTTGAAGAGGGATAATTTTTCGACAACAAAAAGTTAACAAATTGCAATTGAATATAATTTGTATTATGAAAATATTTGATCAAAATTCATAATGCAATACAATTGTACAACAGTGTTGACAAAAATCAAATCGTTGAAAATATGAATTGTAGTTGCTACAATTACTTTTCATTATTCTCAACTCGACATGACAACTACCAAAAAGAAGATGAAAAATCAATAAGCAATTAATTATTGATACGGTAGAAATTTGCATGTTCAGGAGACAATGGCAAAAATGAGTGAGATGAAAATTGTAAATGAAACTGACTAGTGATTCACATGATTAAAATAACAATATCTGCATCTGTTTTAACACATCCAATCCTGTAGTTGAGCCATGAAAAATAACAAAGAAACAAAATTGAAAATATCTATATATATATCTATGTAGCTTGAATTTGAAAGCTGCCATTGAAGAATAGTCAAAATTAAAATTGTAATTTCTTTTTTCTGAGCACATCAGCGTCAACGTTTGTCATGTGATTATTATGAATTGTCACAGTTTTATAGTGACAATTAAATTCACAGATTGTTTTCACATAAATGAAATGCTTTATTTGTTGTTGAATTGAAGAAGATGCAAATTGGAAATTTTACATTAAAACAAAAGCAAACAGTCCAACAAACAGGAAATTTGTTTGCCCAAAATGAATCATCACTTCAAGTACAAGGAAATGGGAAATTTTTTTTTTTTATGAATGTAAATTTTAATTGATTATGAAAAATGAAAATTTCCACTTCCAAGTAAAGAAGAAGTGTAGTAGTTTTGGAATGGTTGAAGAAAGTATGAGAAAAATGTCCGCAAAGCTAGTTTATGCTTCAATGACGCAATGAGAGAAAACACGTCGCGTCATGCGATACCGGCACGAGGCTATTGTAGGCTTTTCAATGTAGTTGAAAATTCCCACAACGGCAATATCAAAGAACGTCCTTGACAGTTGGTAAAGCGTCCTCTAAAGCAGTTCCCCTTTGCACCGTATATTATAATTTAGGACGGTGCATTGTCACATTAAAAGTGCATACATAGACTGAGCACCACCACCAGCAGCAGCAGCAGCAGCAGCTTTGATAATTTTCAAATTTTCAACATTTCGAGAACGCATCGAAATTATTTTCGTTGTAAGCAAGTTGGTATTCAAACAATTCAATTATTGTTCATTTATTATTTCATTTTATTTTTTGAAATGAATATTCTTATTGAGGAATTACAATTTTATTGATACGTTGTGATGATGATGATGATGATGGTAGCAGAGTGTGAGGATTCGTGTTCATCATTTGTATGAAAAAGCAAAATTATTTGAATGCAAATATGCATGCAATAGTGAATGCTCTATTTGTTCAACTGATAGGTTTCATCAAATAATTACACAATTGGAATTTGTATTCATTTTCCTCAGACATATATAATAATACAAATAACAGTGAAGAAACAGACATTTGTATATATATTTTTTTTTCTCCTACAGCTCTTCTGCAATGATTCACTTTATTCAAATTGTGAACAATTGAATTTTTTTCATTGTCAATTTGTTGTTTAATCAAAAAATTTTAAACATTCGACAAAATACGTATGTAAGCTTATTTCATTTGTATTTTTTTTTAAAATCTTCTTCTACTTCACCGCTTGATATTTTACGGCATGCTTGACAAAAGCAAACTAGATTTTATTGTTTATTTATTTATTTGTTTATTTATTTGTTTTTTTTTCTCTCCAACTAATTTTTCTTCAGCTTTGTCCTCAGCGGTTGACGTCATTTTATGATGCACTTGCACATAGAACCGGAATGCTCGAGTTTGCTTTGATTAAATAAAGCTGCTGCTGTCGTCGAGCTGCAAAGCAGCCAACCAGTGCGCGTTTGTTCAGCTTTTTACAACCAGCCTCGCTTGATTGTGCTTTTCATTCATTCACACAATTCAAAAATCTCTTCTTGAAGGTATGGATTATGCAAAACACTAGCCGTCAATTTTTGCACATCATTTCAATCTCCTCCACTACACAGCAAATCAATCACTTGTGAAAGAAGCACAAGCAAGCAAGCAAGCAAGCAAACGGAATATTCTTTCGGATCTTCAACAATCAACCAACTGCCAGCAAAAGAAAAAATCCAAGAATATTATTTTTTTTAAATAATCTGCTGTTTCCTATACAAGCATGACATCACCGGATTATACGAGAATGATTTTCATCACTGCCAACGTTGCATCTCTTTTCAACAAGGTAAATATGCAAATTTTGGCATTTTTTTCAATTTTCAGATCACAAAAGCAACTATATAATCCATACAATTGAATAATAATTTTAGTATAGAATATAGAAATTGACTTTGATGTTGATGAACATATATGATGCATTTTTTTGCAATAAATTTTCATAAGCTTTTATTTAAAATATTGCTCAATTTGAAAATAATTATGAAATGTGAAAATTTTGCATTATGAATGTTTAGCCAAAAAAAGTTTTGGAAACTTGGTCAGCAACGGTTGCAAAAGAAATTGGTGATCAGAAGCCAGTTTTTGCTGCAATACATTTACAAGGCTTGAATAACATCAACAACAACAGCAACAGCAACAGCAACAGCAATAGCAACAGCAACAACTCTTCTTCTACCAATGCTGATGAATTTCTGAACAATTTGCTAAGGTGAGCAAACAAGTTTAATAATAATAATAATAATTCGTTGTGTTGTGGGCGTCTCCGCTTTGTATGTTGTTTATAGCTTGATTTGTGTTTTCCAATGGGTTTGATATAAAAATTTGTAATTAAAATTTAAAGCTTTTTCTCATTGGCCGAAGGGTTGCAATTTTCAATGCGTCGTAAAATCACGCCTTCATTGGTGCAATACAATACAATACAATACAATAACGTGTACTCTTTACACATTGCTGACATCACAGGGGCAAAGTAGTAATAAAACTACCACGACATGTTGTTCTCATTTTCCATACTTTTCCGCATGTCGTAAAAATATCCAACTGATTTTAATGTGAATTGCAATTTGGCACAACTCCTTTTTCTTCACTTATTCACATCCAATCATTGATTTGCATATTGAAATAGGAAAAGTCAAACAAAAGAAAATGACTGACATTAAATTGAAGAATGTTTCGATTAAATTTCACATTTCTTTTTTCCCTTGCAATTGGATGCAAATTGATTTTCACAAACGCCTCCAAAAAACCAAAATTCAACCAGACTACAGTATGATCATTTCAGTCAACTTTTTTTCCCCCCATTTATTGTTGAATCGACTTTTATTGTCGTTTCGCAAACATGTTCGAAAATTAAATTTTACAAACTTCTATTCAATTTTTGCAAATGTTGAAGAACATCAAAAAAAATAAAAAAGAAAAATTTATGAATGATTTGCAAAATAAAAAAATGTCTCGAAAATTGAATGTAAAAAATTAAAACAAAATTTTTTTTTCTCAGAGGAATTTCCTCAAATCCTGCAATGATGGAGTTTGATTGTTGCCGAGAAGTGAATGCAGTGGATTATCTGGTGAGCATGAATCATTTTTATTATCAAATGAAACAAACATTGCGAATGTAACAATTTGTGGTGGTGAATATGCTTTTTTAGGGAATGTGCAACATTTATTATTGTAAAGAGATCGCCCAACCTGCTTTGTTCGATTACAGAAGTAATTGATTATTATTATTATTTCTTTCTCAATACTTTTGATTATTATGAAATTTGTAATAATAAAAAAAAATACTTGCAGTGAACTCTTATGTGACAGTGAAAGGTGATTTGCACGAAGCAGCTAATCAAAGCACAAATGTGGATTTTGAAAGAATTAGCGGCAATGCCGAACACCCAGTAGGATTTATGATGACAAGATGGCTGTTGCATAACAAGTAAATTTAACTATATTTGAAAATTTTGTCTCATAAAATACTTTTAGATCATTTGATTTCGTCAATTTGGTATTAAGTCCTGACAATTCACCATTGGATGGATGCTTAAATGTAAGCAATTAATTTGAATTCAGTTTGAAAATATCAACTTTTGCATAACAAAGCATAGTGCATTTGTAAACTTTCAGTGGCCATCGGAAAATTCTCATCGCCGAAGACACGAATTCAGCTTGATTCTCGAAAGGTATACATGACAAGGAATGAATGAAAAATTGTTTAAAAAATTATATACAATTTCGAAAATTTCAATTTGATAAGTGAATAAAAATTGATTGCAATTAAGACTTGAAACTTACATGAACGAAGAGTGCGTGGTGTTTTTTGGAAACTTCAACTGTTCAATTGACTGCGAGCGTTTTTTGAAGGTAAACAATTTTCAAACAGTATTACTGTATTGAGCTACAGAAGAAAAGATGAAATTGATTAATCAGGATCAAATGAATTTGAATAAAGCGAGAATTCTTGAAAATGACAACAACGACGAATTGGAAGCCTACGATTTGTCACTTCGAGTAAAAATTCAAACTTAAAAATGTTTAAAAGGTTTGAAATTGAGATTTTTGATTTTAGAAAGTGTTCACGGTCACAAGGACGCAGTTCAATTTTCACGAAAATCACGACTGGCTGTTCGGCACTTGCAATGGTCAATTGGTGAGAAAATACGACTGTGAATTGGAACCATTTTTGAAAGGATCCCTTTACGAGCCGAACATTTACTTTGCACCCACGGATCCGTACGAGTTGGGACCCACTTTTGGAAAAGAGCCGAACTTTGTGCGCACCGAATGCCCAGCTTGGAGAAGTCGCGTTTTGATCAATCAGAGAACTAGAGAAAAAATACACCATGTGAAAAAAATTGAATATTCAATTTCATATTCTAACATCATCTCATTTATAGGATTCTTTCAGCAGTTCCGGTCTTTATTATGGGTTAGTTGGAGAGGCAGAATATCTTGGTCAAAGCAAGGTAAAAAAAAGAAAAAATTTTCCACGAACAAAAGCGTTCAAATATAAATTTTGTTATATTTACAGCCTGTTGCGATGATTTGCACAATTTGCTTGAAATGATTTGAAAATTATGGAAAAAGAGATTTTTTATTCACTTGGTTTTTTATTTTACGGTTGCAGATGGCAAAGCCATTATTAATTGACTGCTGTTGGAAGGCGTGCTGTTCTGAACAGAAAGGGATGAATAATTAATTATTGCTAAAATTGGAAAAAATTATTGGTATTGGTTGTTTTGAAGTTATTAAATTTTTTGTTTCATGATTGTAAAGAAGGTCTTTTACTTCATTTTGAACCATTTTACTGACCATTTTGTTTTCATTTATTGCTTTACTAATCAATATTTTTGAGAAATTTGAAAAAACAAATGGATATAGATTATCACCGAATAATAATTTTTTTTACGCAATAATTCCGAACTTGTTGAAAAGAATTTAAAGTAAAATGTAAATTATGTACTGTAAATCACAGACATGTGTTCACTTCTACTGTTTTGATGCACTCTTTGCATTTCACATAGCAACACCAGTGGAATTTACAATGGCATCGTTCGGATCTTTTTTCAAAACGTGTGACATAGCCCCTGCCACAGCAAAGCAAGCCACAACCGTCGATTGCTTTCGAAGTCTTGTTGCAAACTCGGCCGAATGTACCCAAGGTGCCGGTGGCGTTGTTCGGATTACAATAATCCGGTGATTCGTGCAAATAGACCAGATCTTCCACAGTATGCGGTTTGAATTGGGAATGGGCCGGCGCTAGCATGAGTCGAGAATTGACCCTCTTGGCGACTACTTCAGTGGCACCGTCGAATTTATCTTTCAAAATGTAGCCAACTTCTCTGAACGACGGCATAACACGCCAGCATGTTTTCATCTCACAAGATCCAGAAACGCCATGACATTTGCATTGAATTTTCATATGCTTTTCTATTGCCTGTAAAGAATAAGAAGAAGAAAAAGAAGTTATCTTTGCAAAAATTACACACACACACAATATAGATATAGATATGTTCCAGTACATACTTTACGTCCGGCTTCGTTGTTATGCAAATTCATCTGAACTCGTTCCAAACTTTTCTGCTTGCGTTTTTCACTAGCGTCGACAAATTGACGAGAAAATGCCGTCCCATAGCGAACATTGTCCGAACAGCCAGCCCATTGGAAACCTTGATCATGCATGCCGTTCATGCTGATATCGCATCCGCATTTTTCCAACTTTCCACTGCTGCAATCGTGAGTTATCATGTGCGCTACACCAGCTGAAGTGACCGCGTGGACAAAAGCCGCCTCTCTTGTGCCTGAATTTAAAAAAACAAAACAAAACAAAAAAATTATACTTAATATTCTCAGATCATAGAAAAAAAATAAAAAATTACCCGCTTGCAAGACACGCCCGAAGTAGGAGTTTTCATCATTTGAGGTGCAATTCCATCTTCGATTTCGAAATTGAAATTGACATTCAACAATGGACATCAAAGCTCCCATTTTTACACTGTTCATGTGTTCAGTATTTTGACGGCACAACCGTATCTGACGCTTGTTCAAGCCCATGATGGTCCGACAAACGCTGGTGCTGAATTGCGTCATTGATGAAAGATGTGCCACAGAGCTGAGAAATTAATTCATCATCATCATCATCATCAATTGACATTTAAAATTATAATATATGCAGATTATTGTACAAAATGTGTGCATTGGACTGTTGGTTGATTTGTTTGACTTGTTCAAGTAGAAAAGTATTTTTATTGTTCAGCAAACATTAAACAGTGAAAAATAATTTTTCAACTCGCCTTATCAGACAAAACAAGCTAACTGACTGACTGACTGACTGCTCAATGCTTGAAAAATAATTGAACTGCTTTGCTTATCTTGGTTGATTTTTCTTGCAACGTCATCACCGGCAATGTTAAATGTACTTTTTTAATTTTTATTCACTGTTGTTTTAAGAGAGAAAAAAAAAAGAAAAAACCAACGCTCACCAATCATCCATCAACTGAGATCAATCGAAAGTAATTTTTAAAATTTAAATTTTGTACAGTAAGAAAGTATGCAAATTTTTATTTTATTCTTGTTGTATCTTTTGAATGATTGGTTGTCGAAAGTTGTTTGTTTATTTATTTATTTTTTTTGAAATGCAATCTACGATGAACAAACAACAATGAAAGTTGATCGAAATAAATAACTACAGATTATCAAGTGTCATTTGGGGAGAGAAATTGCAAACAAACAAAAAAAAATACTGATAATAAAAATAAATATAGAATCAAATTGAACAAGCAAAATCGAACGTTTTAATTTATTGGCCATTTTTGTTGATTGTATTGATGCAAATGATAAATTGCACAGCCAAGAATTGAACTATGCTCCGAAAAATTATCAATAAAATTTCCTTGAATTCACAAGATGAAAATGTTTGATGTAGTGAAAGAGAAAAAAAAAAGTGTTTCACTGCATAAATACGATCTGCTATGAAAGATAAGAAAAACTTGATAACCTCCTTGAACTGAAATTCAACATTCTCTGCATTGTAAATCATTTTTGTAATTCATTCTTCATTTTGTGTGTAATATTTGTTTTTCATTTTTAATAAATCTGTTGCAAAAGTGTAAAATGTTGCACGTTACGTTTTTCTTTTTATTATTATTTTTTTTTGATAACACTGAAAGAAACTATTTTCAATTTCGAATGAAATCTGCAATTTTTTTTTTTTTTTCAAAAATACATTTTACGTTTCCCAGAACACAAGATGCAACATTTGGTGCAAATGTTCAATTGCAACTCTGCCAGTTTGAAAAAATAAAAATAAAATTTAAATTTTTTCTTCTTCATTCACCGAAAACAACCAAAAAATCTATACATTTGCATTTTTAACAAAAAATTATTAAATTAAAATTTTTCAATTGATCAAAAAATAATTATTCATGTTGAAAGAGTTAAGAATAAAAAAAAAGCAAACAACATGACAACTATACTTACAGCCAACCGATGTTGCTGACTCCCGTGAGACACAAGCATAAGAAGATAATCATCCATTGGTAAAGAGATCCGATGAAACAAATTCGAACCGGCATCACTGTACGAGCTGTTGTTGTTGTTGTTCGTCTCTTGTAGTATAAAATTTGTTGAAATGGACGAAATGGAAAATCCCAAGGCAGATATTGGAAATTGGTACAAAGCTGGTCGCCACGTCGACCAATGAGAGAACGATCAAATCATGCGCTGAAATTCATGCACCATTCAGCTGCCGCTGGCTGCTGCGATTTGTCGTCCTTTGTGAAGATGATGTGGCAATGAAGAACAAAAAAAACAACAGCAACAACAACAACAACAACAACAATAATAATAATAATAATAATTTCCAATAACAAGCATGAATTATACAGATTTTATTTTATTTTTTTCATATTCAGTTGATCAATTTATCATACCATAAATTTCAAGTAATACAATTCGTTTGTATTTTCAACCAATTTTCAAAAAAACAAAACAAAAACATCAACATTGAATATGTAACATCTTATTCTTCTCTCTCTATATTAATCGGTTAATTTGCATAAAACAATTTTCATCCACTGCCACCGAAATGCTTGCTATCGACGTCGATGGCGGTGCCGGTGACGACGCATTTGAGCCGAAGCAATTGGTCGAAAGTTGAAAATCAGATGAACAAAAATGGCCACAACTGCCATCGCAATAATCACAACAAGAATGATCAAAATTTGAAATATTGTAAACAGCCGCATCATTCGTGTGTGGCCAATCTCCGTATGGGTGGAGTGTTTGTTCAAATTTGAAAATTTTCCTCCTCCTTTTCCAAATTGATCCTGGATATAGAAGAGGACGCTTTCGCGTGCGTCATGCAGCAGAAAGTGAACATCGAGGAAATTTTTTCGTCCAACCCAGCTCAAGCATAACTGACAACATGGAAAACTTTTCACTTACTCATTTGTCATTTTCAAAAATTCAACCAATAAAAATTATTCTGTTTTTTTTTTAATTTTAGTTTTTAATTATAACTTCAATTCAGTAAAACAAAGAACAAAAAAAACCCGTCATCGTGCGCTCTTTTGAACAGTACGACAAAATTATACTTTTGTCTCAGTTATTGGAAATTTTCAAACAACATTGTAATTGAATTAAAAAATTTTATCCACTTATTATTCTTTCAAATTCAACTGTTCTATTTTGAGCTGCCCATTGTGATCAACTGTCCAAAAAGCATGATAGCCATAATTGAAAAATTTTTTTTCCTCTTTTTCGAATGTAAAAAAAAAAACAGAAAACAATTTTACAGTAAACAAACACATACAGTAATCTTTTTCATCTCATTTAAAAGATATCAAATTGGCTTCAAAAAAAAAAATTGTCAACAAACTTTACAGATATTTGTGAACGTGAACATTTGGTTGTTCGCAATTTTTCACCAGCTTCCATTCTGAATGATTAATGCTGGCATTTGTCATTCAGATGCTGAAAGTGGAGTGAAATTTTTTCTGCACTATTATACGATGAAAGTTTTATGTTATTTTTTATTTTTGGTTTTTACATCAAAAATTTCCACATGGAAATTTGTATCCAAAGTTTAAACTGATATCAGAAACAAAATTGAAAACAGAGACAAGGAGAAAATTTTAAACTAAACAAATAAACTGATTTGGTGAAAAAAATTCAAAACTCTAAATTTTCATCGACAAACAAACACTGCAGTGAAGTGCTGTGCTAATCAGTGTGCATCAATGTTTGAACTTGAACAATTTTGTTGTACAATATTTTACAGATATATATACATTTGTTGCACTTTTCAGCTTGGCATGCAGATTTTTGTCACTTGATGCGCATTATCATCACTATTATCTGTTTTTCCATCGTGACAGTGTTTATTTTGAGAAGATTTATTGAAATTTGTTCGTTGATAAAATAATCAAACAGAAGCACAGCTTCAATTGTAACTTTTACAATTTCTTTTTCAAAAATCAATATATTGATATAAAAAATTGAATTATTCCTTTAGCATATTTATTTTTTTTAAAGATTTTCTGATATTATTTGAATATTTAAAGTCAATAATTTTTGAAATTATACAAATAAAAAGCAAACAAAAAAAATATTCAACGACAGCTTTTGTGCATGGGCATGCTGCTTTTCGTTTTGCTCACAATCGTCGATTATACGAACCTGAGCGTGAATAAAAATAATTTGTTGTATAATTTTAGTTTTGAAATTTAAAAATAATAATAATTTTCAAATAACCGACAACAGCAACAAGTGGAATTGTTTAATTTCTTTTTTTTTCACCAAAAAGTCTTCAACCGTTTTTGTATAAAACAAATCAATTACAAAGTTGAAAAATTAACATATAATTTGATCCAATATTTTTCGAAACAGTTATCAAAATAGAATCAGTACAAACAAAAATAAGCACCGTGATAATTGTTTTTTCTTTTTTTTTCAAACCGCGTTAATCACTTGTATGAGGGTTCTTCAACCGCATCTCAAGTGAATGAATACGAAAATGTGTTCGCGATTCGACCAAATAATTCTTGCATTCTCTAAAAATTTCGCAATTACTGTAAGTGTTGTTAATTAGCAGAAACAAAAAAACAATGAACTAATATTAAAATTATGATTGTTAAAAAAATTTGTATCATTCAGCAGTGTGGAAAAAATTATGTTTCAAAAAAACGAGACAACGCCCAATTGTGCAGACAAAAAAAGATCGACGAAGATAATTTTGATTGGAATAAAATGGAAATGCAAGAAACCGATTTTCTCGACTTTAGCCGTAGTTTATTGTTGTCGCAGTGTGCGTATTCTATTGCTATAGGGCAATTTTATCCAAAACGAAAAGTTTCGACATGCTCAATCGACCACCGTATTAAATGTAAGTAAAATTTATTTTTATTATTTATTTTTTTGCATTTCATAAAACTTACTTTGCTTTTGTCAAATAATTCTTCACCGATTCCACATTACCACTTTCATAGTGCAATAGTGCAATTTCCAAATAAGCATTCGATAATAGATATGTGTTCACTTTAAGATCAACTTTTCTGTAAAAGGAAAAAATACATTAAACAAAACAAAAAATTAAAGCAAAATTCACTTACCGTGATATCACTTCCATCAGACATTGTTCCGCTTGGAAAGGACTTTGCAAGTGTTTCAAGCACATCGCTTTCATGAACAAATACAGACAATAATCATCCGCGCTGACATCTGCAAAATGAAATTTTAAATTATGAAAATGATGAATATATATTTTTTTTAAAAATAATCATTTACTCAAATTACTCGATGAATCACCGGCCAAAAGTTTGTATTTACTTTCAATATCTGCCAAGACAGCTTTCATAGCGATTTCATTGTTAGCCAAACAAGAAAAGCCACCATAAAAATAGATTAATTCCTGAAAAATTTGCACAAATGAAATATTTCAAAAAAAAATAAAAAATTTTTTTTTTTTAAATATATCACTCACGTAAATTGGAATAAACAGAAAGTTGTGATTGAAAAATTGGGTAGATTTGGTGACGCAAAATTTTTCCAAAGGAAGCGATTTTCCACTGAGTTTCACTTTCAGCAATGGCACTTGCCTGAAATTTGAAAAAAGCTAAATAAATATATCTATATATTCGCATGGGCTTTTTTCCACTCTGCTACCTCATGTATTGTAAAATTTTTTCCCTGTTCTCTTCAACGTTAGCATTGCAATCGGATGTATTCTGCGCAATAAGCAAAGATGCGCAAAAATATGCATACGAAGATCGAGACCAGTGATTTTCCATGTAAAGCAAATCGGCATATTTGAACGCTTGTTTCCAATTTTGTTGAAACGAATTACAAAACATCAATTCCCAATAGCAAATATGATGAAATCCTCGCATGGTCGACTGTTGATCAATGGATTTTTGCAACAATTCTTCAGTCTTAAAAAAAAAGAAAATCATTTTACAACTAGTGTATAAAATATTCAAATTTTGAGCTAATTCACCTTGGTAAAATTTCCATGTATTTCTGCATAACGACCCGCAAAGAATAGAACCAATGAACTCTGAAAAAAAAAATCTGCTTACTAGCTTAAAAGATGATCAATCAACTTTTTGTTTATTTGAGAAAACGTATAAATATTTCATTTTGTAAAAAGTTTCAATAAAAAGAAATTAATAAATTATAAAAGCATAGTATGTTACTTTTGGAAAATGCATGAACAGAGTACGTATCAAGGTTTTTGATAATTCCAAATCAGATTCTCCCGTTCCAAGACAATAAACAACAATTAAATTCCAAACTAACAAAACCAAAGCACTCAGAGGCCAACGGAGGGTGTGGTGCATGAAAGCGGCGCTTTTCAATGCATTTAAAGCATACACTCGATCCCCTGTAAAAAGCAATAAATCAATTTGTGTGTGTGAAAGTGGTGGATTTTTGCTCAAAAATTTACCGCTAAAACCAGCAAATTCGACCAGTCGAAGAACTCGTTGTGGAAGCGCTGAAACTAACAAATTGAAAGTCCCATAGCCGAGCTTCACTCCTGACTCATAATGAGATCGGATATTTTCATCAGTCCAAAAATGGGACACCAAATATTGTACACATTTTCTACAATAATATATTTTTAATTCAAATTTTTTTTTTAAATCTTATTATAAAAGTTACTACTCACTTGTATGACATGTAACAAGTACGTGACCGGACAGCGCCTTTGATAAAATTCATCAAATTTTCATCTTGCACAAATGTAAGCAACGCACGTTCTAGCAAAGCTTCGGCATAGCATAGTTCAGCATGAAGTTGTTCTAATTAGATAAATATAGAAAAGAAAAAATTGATAATAAATTTATGAAATTAATTTTCAATATTTCACCTTGAGTGTAGTTGTTTTCGTCTGCAGAAATGCTGAGATTCACCAAACGATCAGTCAAATTGTTCGGCTTGCGAAACTTTTCACAAACACTGCTAGCAATTTTGGTCAAACCTACAGCTTTGTTCACATCTTTCTAAAAATTATAATATTATTTTTAAATTCAAATTATATTATTAGTGTTTTTTTTTGTTGCTTAGTTGCTTAAATTGTTGCTTTGCAAAATGCTCACTTAAAACTCAAAAACATTGCCAATTCGAGTGTTGTCATTTGCATCTAATTTCAACAGCTAATAATAAATTTAAATAATTGAAATGTAATGAAATTTATAAATGAGAGAAAATGAAAAAAAAAAATTTTTTTCCAACATAAATTGCACAATTTCTACTTTAATATTTAAAAATGCAATAAAATATTTTGTCATTTAGAAAAATAAATCATATCCGTTTGTGTTCTTGACATCATTTCTGAGAAATTTCTTGAACAAACACAATAAATTATTTTATAAATTTCAATTTATTAAAGTATTAATTGTTCAATTGTTATGTAAAGTGAAAGAGTTGATTTTTTTTTCTTTCTTCCTTTTTTGCATAATTTTAAAATAATCTTAAAAAAAATTAATATTTATCGGTTTCGGTTGAAATTATTACCCGATGCTGATAAAATAGTAATTGGCAAAAGTTATCAGTAGCTGAAATGATAGAATTTGCACAGGACATGTTGAAGGTCAATTAAGATAAAAATCTTAAACATTCAGAAACCAAAAATTTCTAAACCTCAAAGTGAAAGCAGGTTCTTGTTGTAACGTTTAACTTTCAAAACCTGCTCAAAGTATATGAAAATGACCACCTTACAGGTGATTCACCTTGGCATTTTTATAAGAAATAAATACAATAATTTAAATAAATTATATTTTTAAAAAAATGGCATATTTTCAACATACTTCGTCGCATGTCATCACCGCTTTTATGAAGGACAGTGTCGCGAAACCCAACGAATGATACATCGATTCATTAGCTCTGAAAATTGTACACGGGATAAAGAAAAAAAAAACCAACTGCATAATAAAATATAATATTGAACAATTTAATAATACTTTGGTTCCATGAACGCGACCGCCTCGTCAAATTGATTGTTGAAAAAGAGATTCACCGCATGCCGGGTATCTTCTATTGAAATTTCTAGATCCCTTTTGTTCGCCTCCGGCTGTTCTTCCAGTGCATCTTGAAATTCATCCTAAGAGAATAATTGCATATATTGCCAGTTTTCATTATCAACAAATACCACTGATCATTGAATGTTGATAGCTAATTTCAAAATGCAAAATAATTGCTTACGTTTTTTTCCTCAAATAATGTCATCACTGGAATATATGTGCAGTTTTTATGCAATGTTAACATTAACAACGTTGTGTGTGTGTGTGTGTGTGTGTGTCACATCCGTAACGTAAAACCGCATAACTAACGCACATGTGTAATGTTAAAATGAAAAAGATATGACGTATAGCATATAAAAGCTGTTGCACATTTTGTTAAGTTTGCTGGTTAATTGTGCAGCTTTGTGTTGAATTTCTTTTTTTCTCTTTTCTATTGAAGTTCTTCACTTGATTATTTACATAAAAAGTCAAGCTAAATAATCGAATCTCAAATTATATATCTTTAACTTGACAACAGATATTTCTTTGTTTATTTTTTTAAAATTATTTCTAAAATGTTAGACGCAGTAAGTTTTGCACAATTTTTAGCTGTCAATTGAAAAACAGCAGCTTTCAGACAACTCTGCAATTTGCTTTGGATAAATATAAACGTCAGTGAAGTTATTTTGCATAAGAAAATTTTCTTATCTTCGAATTATTGCATTTTGCATAGTTTCCTCACAGCAGCTGCTTATTTGAAATGGAACAGCATGATGTGCAATTAATTAATTAATTAACTAAGCTTGAAACCACTGCTTGGCCATTTAATATTTATTCACGAACACATACACACAGACGCATGCATGTATGTATGTATGTATGTAAAGCAATAAACCTGTTCTTTTCTTTATTTAAGAAGCTGAAATTGTTGATACTGCTTAATTTGATAATAGTTTCAAAATATATAATTAATGGTTTTTTTTTTCTAAAAATCATATAAAGTGAATAGTGAGAAGCGGAATATAAATTCGTTATATGAAAACAGAAAATATTGATTACAAAGTAGAAAATAAAAACCCCCATCATTTCATCTCAACTGTGACTCAACTTGCAAAATATATGCGAATGCATCATTTTCAACACGAACTACAAATGTATTGACAGAAACAGTCAGCATTGTGCAAATAGATTAATCATTGCAAAGCTTTTTCATTTTCAACTTCCAAATGAGCTCATCGTGAAGGAAGAGAATCAAAAAGAAAAAAAAACATCCTTACTAATGCAAGAAAGAGTGGATGAATGGATTTTTGTTCAACAAAGTCGTAGATCGATTTGAAAGTCGAACTAGCAGCAGAAGGGGTGTGGCAAAAATGTAGTTTTCTCTTTTCACTCACTCACTCACTCACTCTCTCCCACTGTGCGAACGAATCAGTAAAAATGAAATTATGCACACATGCACGCACATATAATGCAAATTTCAAAATAATCCAACGCAATAAACTTGCAGTTCAAGAGTCAGTTATCAATTTTGAAAAGGAACGATAGGAAAAAAGACTTAGTAATACTTTTTTTTTCTCTACTTAATATTGAACAAAGAAAAAAGGTTGTTGTTAGCTTTGTTTTTTTTTTTGGTCTGTGCTTCAATTAAGATCCATTTGAATATTTTAAGCAGAACAAAATGCACAGAGTGGAGGAGTGAATTTTTATAGATTAGCAATAACGAAGTTGAATAACCTGCTAGTGAATTCTGCACTTTATCAATGAAGAACAGCTTTGGCTTGCACTTTATTAAAGTTGAAAATCAATATCATCATCTATCCAGCAAGCTAACTAGCTAGCTATCTAGCTAGCTAGCCAGCCAGCCAGTAGCACCACCACTACTACCATTCTTAATAAAATGTCCAAGATGAGCACTAGTCCACTTGTGAAGCAGTATGAGTTTGATAATATATTTGAAAATGTCTTCATAAACAGCAATATCATTATTATGATTATTATTATTAATAATACTGTTTGCGTTGCTAGTTTTGTTTAATTTGTAATGATTAGTCGCAACGCAACTGAAAAATCAGGTTAATCAAATGTAAATGCAACTTGCTCAACTATATGCATATATACATAAGAGACATGTGCATGTAATTAGAAATGGTTGTTTTCTTTTTTCTTGTATTTCAAAAGTGGATGAGAAAAAAGTGTAAACCAGTAAAATTGATAACTTGATGCACAAAATTAAATTGGTACAATATGCAACCAGTGTGGTATAAATATAAAATTAATCTAATTATTGACCAAGTGAACAACCAAGCTTGCTAGTTGGATAACAATTTTCAAACAGTGTTGCACACACAGATTGAGAGAGAGAGCTATTTCAGGGGTTTCCCAGTGTACATTATTATCCTCTTTCACAGGTGATGGAATAAATATTCAAGAATAGAATGTACAAATTTGTAATGGTGAATGAGATTGAGAGAAAGAAGCGTGCAATTTTAGATGCATATAATTTTCATTGCTTTTTATTATTTCTACTTTTGAAAAATAGTTGATTGTTTGTCATTTTGAAATGAAAATTTCCCTAAAATTCTACGTCTAAAAATGAAGTCATCATCACAATTTCACTTAGCTTAGTATATTAGTTATTCATTCAGCAGCTGCTTTTGACAAACGCGTTTGCTTTACTTCGATGAATAAGAAAAATAATAAGAAAATGCTTCTCAACTCACCAACAAAATAACATTAACTTTTTTTTTGTTTTTGTATTCTTCAATTTAAATTTTAAAATATACAACATAATTATAAAATCTTACCAGTACAACATATTCGTCAGGATCAACGGTGGCCATAATTTTTCATATAAAAGCTAACTTAAAGCATCTTTTCTTTTTCAAAGTTTCTTCGTGTTGTTGGTTGATTTGTTCTGAAAGTAAAGTTTTAAGCAAGAAAAATGAAATCAATTTCCAACTATTCATAAATTAAAATGATAATGTTGTTGTTGTTGTTGTTGTTGTTGAAAAATTAAAATCATCATGAATAAACTGCAAATGTGCGACCTCGTCTTGTGAGCCGTGTACTATTGAAAAGTTGACGGTCACACGCGTCGTTCAACCAGCGGTTGGTTGCTGGTCATGCGTGACAGATAGATCTGCGATGGAAGAAAACGTCTTTCTCTGCATGGAATCAATAAAAGCCACGAGATGAATCAGATGGAGAAGCAAAAAGAAAAAAAAAATTCAAAATGAAATTAATAATCACAATATTGTTGTGTGTATGTTGAAAATTGAAAGCAAAAAAATTAGCATACGAACCGTAATTAAGAAAATAATTGGATTGAAAGTGTCAGTGAATTGTTGATCAAGTGTAGAAAATGGAAGAAATTAACAGGTGAAAAATTAATAAATTGATAAATTAATATCAAACCGATGACAATGACAATAGGCGAACGTTTGGGCGTTGAAACGAGGCGAGTGCGGAACACGCAGAAGGCTAATTACACAGGAGTACTGTTTGAAATTATTGAACAGCTAATTGACAAAGCTCGAAGTGAATGTTGAAAACGCGTTCAACCGTCGTGATCAACTAATTCAGTTGAAGCTTCAATTCAGTGCAAATGCACAATTATGACAAAGCAACCAGCGTTCACTAGCTGAGCATCGAAACGCTTGTTGTCCACAAGCAAGTTGTTGAACACATATCCAAGTGCTGTACATAATGCACACATTTACATATGCACACATATATATATATATATATATATGCATATGTGAATTGAACACCAAGATTAAATTGAACATTTGCAACACGAAATTGGCACTAGCTAACTGAAAACTATCATCAACCAGCCAATCACCATCAGCTGAACGTAAATAGCGCCACTACTAGCAAAGCCCGGCATGTCAACAATTTTCAACATCTCCGGACTTGACATGATAGAAGTAAAGTCTGTTGCATTTCAAAATTTTCAAAAAATAAAGACCAACTGCATTCAATACATTTCACAGATTTATCTTTTCAATTTGAATATGAAAAAAAAATGAACAACAAATAATATCTCGCATGTTCAAAATTTTGCTTTCATTTTCTTCAATTGATTTATTTTATCATCAAATTCTGTTGGCATTATTTAGTCATCGAAATACAAATGTTTTGCATATGTATATATTTGCTTAATGGAAATTTACCAATTGCAATCATGCTAACCATGTGTAAACTACTTTGGGCTCGCGTTTCTATATCATCAGATAAGATATATGAATGGACGCGTCCGCATGTATGCTGTTTATTGCTGGTTGGGAATTCCCAAAACTGGGACGCACACGCGACCGACATGAGCATATAAGTTGAAGTCAGGTTATTAATATAGTCCGATTGAATTGTACTCTTGAAATTGAATGTGAAAATGAAAAGTTTGAGACAAGTTTTCCTATTCATACTATTAAACATTCTGTATATATATATATAAATAAGCATAACTTGGCTGGAAATGGACGGAAGAGGTGAATTGTTGAGCATAATTAATGTTGAATAATAAAAAATGCAAATGCAAATAAGGAAATTAGCAACAGTTGACATGGAAGTGAAAGCAGAACAAAAAAAATGAATGCTAATCATTCAAATTACAAAAGTTTGCACTTTTTCTATTGGCACCAACGTCTCGAGAATAATAAATACATGTTGATTGCTTTGTTTGTTTTAATACTAACTATTACAAGGAAATTCACGGACGATCAACTGCAGTGAACATTTGAGTAAACAAAAATATGCATGCACAACTAATGTGAAAAATAATAATAATTTAATCCTGACGATCTATGTGCTGCCTGCCCAGTTTGCAGTCTACAACAACGTAATGTTCTCGTAAATTCTGTTTATTCCTCTTGCAGAGATGTATTTGATTGTAAAGCAATCATTTTTAATTGAAAAATGTTACCTGTAAAATTAAATGGAACTAAATTTGTCATTTTGAAACTAAATTTTCTTAAATTTTAAAATTATTATTTCGCATTTCAACTCTGCACGTCATATTTCATTAAATTTTTAATATACATTTATCAACGATGACAAAGCAAACGTAGAACTGAGATGATTTTTCAAACTATTTATCACAATTCAATTTTCAATTAAGCAAAAATTTAATCAATTACTTTTAATCACAACGGATTATTGCATGTGTCGTTCTGAAATATTTTGATTAATGCGAAATGTCAAAACTAGCTCACAACAGGGATGACAAAAATTTACATTGAAACGAAGAAAAATCCCCGTTTGCAATAGATTTACAAAAATTTGAATGAAATGTTCAAGCCTAGAGCGTTGCAATGTTCGCCACGAATGCTGAGTAATGAAAATCGACAAATGCTCGACAAAAATGGAAATTAAATATTGTTTTGAAAAATATACAAAAATTAATTATTTGTAACAAATAATTTTGAAACAATTCGCATATTTACCTGTTATTACTATCAGCAGTCCACTTGCTGTCTTGCTGCACTTTGGAATTTATATCAACTATTATTACTGTAAGTACATGACGATTACATGCATTAAGTGGGATGAATTTAACGATGTGTATTTAAAAAAAAAAGAAGTCAAAGTTTCATTGAAACAATTATAAATTGCATTATTTGTTACTTTAATATTTCTACCAGACAAAATTAAACAGCACTGCATATTTATAGCTTTAAAAGTTTTTTAGTTTTTTACAATTTTTTGTAAAAATTAAAAAAATTATTTCATATATTTAAAAAATAAGACATTTAATCGAACGAACCAACAAATAAATGACATCATTAAATTTTATTTAATTTAAATTCAAATCAAATACTGTACATTTGAAATGTTACAAATTGTCAAAGGTATAAAATGAACTAAGATAAGGTGAATAATTTATTTAAAAAAAGAAGTTCTTTATAGAATGAAATTTTTTTTATGTTTATTTTTTATTGATGAATATTAATTAGTAGATATTTTCTTTCAAACTGATGAAAATGTACCGATGAAAAGCCATCGTGCACTGTGATCAATTGTAATCAATGTCATTTTTGCTTTGTGTGATCATATTTTTATTTCCGCACGCGTATCTTTGAATCTACTTTTTTGCTTCCAATCATCAGATTTTTTAAAATCACATCATATTGAAATGTTTACTTGTATATCATTTTGAATAATAATTTCTTTGAACTTCAAATTACTAGTGGTGCAACACTGATGAAATAGTATTGTCAATATTGTAAACAAAACAAAGTTTGACATGAATTATTTTTCAGTTTTTCAATTTATAAATAATTTTTTTTTATAATTTCATAATTGAGGTGAACGACAAGTAGAAAATGGTAAAAAGTTGCAATTTTTTTATTTCGGTATTTTTTACAGCACTAAAGCAAATCAGGTACAGTAATATTGTTGATTTAAAATGACGATGCATTTGAAGTATTTTTTATGATTGAGACTAATGGACAGCGTGGTAAAAAGTTGTACAATCGGTAATTAGTAGGCGCAGATAGTGTAAATTAGATAATTCGAAATGTTTGGAATAGCCAATAAAAATTGGAATTGATTTTTATATAAAAATATATATATGCGTCTGTCAGAGAACCAGTATGGCGGATTTAATGCAAACTAGCCACTGAAACAAGGAATTTTGTGTGAAGAACGAAACGTAATTGCTGTTAATTGAAAATAGCATCAAAAAAAATTTACTCACTCAATGAATTAATTGTTTCAGCTATAGGAGGGAAATAGTTGACCAGCTTTCGTGGTGATTATTTTTTTTTCAGTGTGAAATGTAAAAATGAAATTAATAATAATAATAATAAATATTTACATCTTGTATAAATATATATCGCACATTTCTTTTTTTTGCTTTTTACAAACGTCCTACGAAACTCGTTGTCATAACAATGATGATAAACATTTCGCTAGAAGAATGCCCGTTGATGATATTGATAAAATTTACATCTACTTTTTTTTTCCTTTCCGTCTCATCTTGTTGCATTTTGATGCGTTTGAATTGCACACTGGCTTGCTTGTTCATTTTGCTTTATTGTTTTGTATCACAGAACCAGGAATGTATTAATTATTAATTATTGCTTTTCAACGATTCGAACAGGATTATTTTATCGTCAAAAAAATTTGTTCAAACGTTCTTTTTTCTATGTGAAAATGTGCACAACTTGAATTGAATTGCAATTTTGTAACGGGGGCGGAAGCATTGTCAGACTGTAGCCAGAAAAATGCTATGCTCAAATTAAATTATTTTCAAACCAGGTTCTATGATAAAACCAAAAAATATTCAATATTTCGAATTATACTTTTTTTTGCATATTGTATTCCTCATTCGAATCAATCATCGCCGGCAATCAATCGCGACACCATCCAGGAGTACTGTACTTTTTGATTGTCAATTTTCAATGTACGGATATTGAAATTGATGTGTACAAGCACTGCGAAATGCATTTCTCGTTGGTCGTGCAAAAATAGGTTGCGTCTGCAATAGAAGAAATATTTGAATAATTCGGTTCTGTTTCTGCTTTTTCAAAGCAATTCATTTCAAAATGGTTATTTTTATTCAGAGTTTTTATTTCTGGAAAAAAAAGTTGTTCATATTTGCGCTTTGATTGAAATCAATCAAATGTTATCATTTGAAATCACTTCCTGTCAAAATTAATGCGCACAATTTGAAACATAAAGCAAACACCATCAGCTTTCAACTTACTGCGTGACATGTTTCATGTTGAGCTAATTTTAATACATAAATGTGACCACGACAAAACTTTGAAGTTATTTTGAAATTTGTGACATTTTTAAAAAAAAAAAAATTATGTTCATCTGAACTTGTTTATTAAATTGTAAATTAGGTTATATCTTTTTTATTGATTCCGTGATGATGCAAAATTTCTTTTTAGAATCAAATTTAATAATTGATAAATTACGCAACTAACGTTAAATTTTTATTCCATTTCCTTGTTGATTCAATTGTGATTGAAGTGTAAAAGTTCTGCTTGAATATCAATTTAAAACGTATTTCATAAATCAACATCACTGCATATAATAATCATTACTTTTATTAGGTAACTTTTCAAAATTTTATTTTTGACACAGTTGGTTGTATGAATGTAAAAAATAATAAGTAAAAGAAAAAATAGATCAAAAAGTTTCAACTAGTTGTTTGTTTCAGTTCAAACTTCAATTTGATCACTGCCATCCGACGGTACATTTTCATTGTAGAAACGCAGGCCACAGTAGCCGCAGGCGTGATTTCCAGGTTTGTCCTTTAAAAAAAAATTTAAATGCATAAAAAAAAAACAAGAACAGTTTATTCTCTGTATTATGCTTCTAACCAAATTGATGAACACTCGGGGATGTCCAAGGGCCGCTCCACCTCCATCACAATGTACAATTCGTTCTTTGCTAGCAGCCGGCTTCACTTGGGCAATCAGTTCCATTGCCAGGTTGGGATTCACCAACTTTTTGCCGTATTCGAAACGTCCCAAGCGGCGGTCATACTGATCCCAGGCCTGCAATGCGAAAATATTCCTCAATTTCAACATCGGATGCGGGAAAATATTTTCCTCCACTGCTGACCCTGCAACCCTACGCGGCGTCAGGCACGGCCAGACGGAACCAAGGTTGGAAAATAGAACAGCTGTTAGTTACATCTTCAGGTCAAGGAGAGCTTAGCTGAATATATCAGATGCAACGCTTGTCGAATGAAGAATAAGAATTGCAATTTGAAAACCAACTTCATCAAACAGTCAAAAATACATAGACAACAAAAAGAACTAAAGTGGGGGCGGTTTGGTAGGAGAAACTAATGAAAATTTTTAATCAAAAAAAAAAATTTTTTTTTTTAAATAATTTGAATAATTTTTGTTTTGTTTTTTCTTTTTTTTATCTTACCTGACCAGTGTGAGTTATGGTGTCGTATTGCAGTTCGCTGCCAATCACAGCCTTGACCTCATCGTGCGATTTCGGCAAATTCGATACAGTGTCCAAACGACGAGCTTGACAATAGCGCACCAGACGTGACAGGTGCACACGTGCCATGCTTTTGTTTGCCCTCAACGCTCCTCGGCGACCCTCCGTACCAGTTAGGTATACTGTAACCGTATGTGGAAATCAAGTTCAATTTTATTAAACAGCGTTCAGTATTGACAGTGACGTCTCGGGCTCGGTGCGCTAGCCGGATTCGTTTTCCACCACCCCCTGTCAAAGCGACCATTCGCATTGCCTGTAAATTTTGACATCGGGCTTTGCGTTCAGTTGGTAAGCAATCGTTGGCAGTGAAAATTGTTTCCGATCAGCGTCTTCAAGCTGTTTATTCATTAGGCCTGCAGTGTTGAGCCTTGGGCGAAATTTGTGGAACACTGTGACTGAAATTTATTAACTACTATCATTTCCTGTTAAAAGAGCTTTTTACCCAATTGTTCTCGTCTTTGCTGTAGCACTTTCCGTCGACGTCGCTCTGCTTTAGCTGCGCCGTTTCTTCTTCTTGTTGTTGTTGTTGTTGTTGTTTCCGTTTTCTCCACATTTTTCTTCCTTCTTTTACTTTTTCACGATTGTTGGTCACGTATTTGTAATTTTTCACGGTCAATTTCACAACTACAGATGACCACAGTCGAAGGAGAGTCTCTTTTCCGTGCGCAGAACGGCGACGCGTACAGAATAACATCGCATCCGAGCCAGCAGAGTGACCACGAACAGAAGTAAGCAGTCCAATTTGGTCAATTTTGCACATTTCCTTCCACTTGATCAATAATATCAAAACGACCATGCTTTTCATTGTTCATTTGAACACATTTATATTTCTTCAATTATTATTATTATTATTAATAATTGTCATTTTACTGTTGTTGTTCATTATTTCGTTCATTGCAGAATGTGTACAGTGAAGACGGAAACGGAACAACAGTCCTCAGAACAGACTACGGTACACTTGGGACGTGAGTATTATGAGGAAGAATTGCTCATTTTATTTTTTTTTCTTTAAAAGACATCCACAGATCACCTTTGGACTGCTTCGTCTAGCGTCGACGATTTGGCACAAAGGAATGGCTTAATTGTTTCTTCATCTGAACTCAAAATTAAAGTCAAAGTGAAGCAAGAACCTCAAGATGGGAAATTCAATGCGGTTTCTGGAAACACGCGAAAGCAACAAATTCCCCGAGAACTAGCCGAGACGTAAGACATTTTATTTTTTAATTGCCTTGTTTGTTTTCTTTTAATTTTTCTTTTCATAATACGCTTTCACTCAGAAAAGCTTGCAAAATTTTTTGAATGAGAATTAGTAGAAAGGGAAATGAACAGTTTTTTCTTTCTCTCTTTTTTTTTATCGATTGAAATGCTCAACGTCGTCGCTTGATTATATTGTCACCATTGCACCACCTCAATTTATCGACCATTTTTAGCTGTGCGAAAAGTTTCCTTTATTCATTCGGGTGTCTGCCTGTCCATTTTGGAACATTAGAATTGAGAAAATTAAAATTCCCGTTTTTTCTTTCTCCTATGCTAGTAGCTTGATGCTTTTTCTGCCCATTTACAATGGACATATGTCGTCAGCGGCCAGGATTTGCATAATGCATAGGCGGAATTACTTAAGTGGCTATGCAGTTTACAACAATTTGGAACAAAATATAATAATAAACATGGTGTTTTTTCAATTAATAAAAACGGTAGTAATAGTGTCAGGCAATTGACAAGAGAACATCTGTTTGCTTTTGCGATTTTGAAGTATACGGTCTTTTTGTTTTGTTTTGTTTTATCTTAAGCTGTTTCTTACGTTACAGAATGGTTGTTTGCTTTTGTTCTTAGGGTTAACATCTTATAATAGTTGGCCAGTGATCAGAGGATGGCAATTTTTGACAAACTCCCCTAAATTTACGACAAATACAAACCACAAATTCAGACAAGAAACTGTCCCCCTAGTATGTTGGCAAGTTCACGCTACCTTAAAATGACATTCAAGTACAAATTATCATGTGTTCAGATGATGACATTTTTGTCAGCTGTAAATGTTCTATGAATTTTTTTTTTCAATTGTTAAATCAAATATTTTTTTGTTTAAACGATTTAAATTTATGTATTAAAGAAATGTTTTGTTTTTGTTTTTTTTTGATGCAATGCACAAGTGGAATGGGAACATTATGAGCACAGCTGATGATCTTTATCAATGGAATTTTAACGTTTTACACTGAATATCGATATCTGTCAACGATTCTTGATTAATTGGAATAATTTTTCTATTCAATTATTGATTATTGACAGAAATAACTGTTGCGTGTGGTCGGTTGGTTGTTCAAGGAATGGAGAAAATGGGCAAGCGCGCAGTGGTGTTTCAAAAACCGCAGCGTAAATAAATTTCAAATGTGAATGAATTAATTGCAACTTCCTGAAATTTGAAATAAATCTAGTTAAGTTGTTTTTGTGTTAAATTGAAATTTATCAAACGAACTGGTAAACAAGACGACGCAGGTGAATATTAATAATATTACATATTTACAAATCGACATTATTTATTTTCATTTGCTGAGGTGAATTTTGTCCGCACTGCAAGCTTTCACATTCCCAATATCAATTTTGTATTTATTTTTTAAACAAAAAAGAAATGCTTATTATGAAATTGTTTTATTTTTTGATAAATTCTTCCTGCTAAAATTTTGCATTTTGTATTCGTCGTTTAGCTGAATAAAAAAAAGCAAATAGCCTTACGGCTGAATATGAGGAAATGAGGCAATGCTGACGTAATTAGTTTGATTTTTAAATTGATGCAGATGCAGATGAAAATTTTCTCCTGCAAACTCTGCATGCATATGACGCTCAGCTGATGATATATATTATATATATATATTCCATTTGTCAGTGATCTGTCTGCACGTTAGCCATCGATCAGCAATGGCATTTTTGTGATGAAAATTCTTTTCTTTTTTTTAAAAATAATTTCAAGAGTCTAAAATTGAATTTAAAAATAAAAGATATTTTTTGCTTCACTCGAAATTGAAGCGTGACATTTATTTTTAATTTTTTTTTTATCTTTGCAGAAGTGTTAAATGTGAAGAATCATCGTCAAAGTCACAATCGAAAAAGCGCAAAACTAAAGCTGATGACAACACATCTTCTTCCGTTCAGGTTGGTCAATATTAATTAATTAATTAATTAATTAATTTGTTTATTAATATTTTTCATGTTTTATTTCAAGAAAAAGAAAGTGAAAATTAAAGAAATTGAACCACAGCCTATTAAACCTCCCAAAGGGAAAAGAAAAGTGAAATCAGAGAAGGAAATAGACCAGACATCGAAGAATAAAGCCGACAGTGGGTCGGAAGTGAAGCAAGAGAAAGGGAAACGAGTGAAAAAAGAGGAACAGGAAACGGAAGTTTGGCGATGGTCAGTTTTATTTATTATATTTCCTTCTTCCTCTTTTACTTATAATGAAGTAATCTGAAGAGTTATAATTTCAATATTATTATTATTATTATTTTGAATTGTTCACAAATGTATATGTGAATAATCTTATTTAAAATACTGTTATCATTTTCAGGTGGGAAGAAGAAAAACGAGATGATAGTGTTAAATGGAAATTTCTTGAACACAAGGGGCCCGTTTTTGCTCCTCCTTATGAACCACTGCCATCGTCGGTGAACTTCTATTACGACGGTCAGTTTGTTAATTCAAATTTAAAAAGCAACACCATCGGCAATATTATTCAATTTATTTATTTATTTTTTTAATTTTTCAGGTAAACCGATGAAATTATCCGAAGGAGCCGAAGAAGTAGCCACATTTTACAGCAAAATGCTTGATCATGAATACACGACCAAAGATGTGTTCAATAAAAACTTTTTCCACGACTGGAGAAAGGTTTATATTGTTTGTTGGAATGGTTGAATGTTGTGGAAAAATTGCAGTGATTCAGTCACTTTTCAGATGATGAATCCCAAAGAACGTGAAACAATCACAGATTTGAGTAGATGTAATTTTCGTGAAATGAACGAATACTTTACGAAAAAGTCAGAAGAAAGGAAAGCACTTAGCAAAGATGAGAAAAAGGTTTTTATTGAATATTATTTTTATTTTTATTTCGAAATGGAATTTCATTGGTGCATTGCGTGTGTATGTGTGTGTATTTGATAGAAATTAAAAGATGAACAAGAAGCACAGCGTTTAATTTATGGATATGCTGTTGTGGATGGCCACAAGGAAAAGATTGGAAATTACAAAATTGAACCACCAGGTCTATTTCGTGGTCGAGGTACGCATCCAAAAATGGGCCGATTGAAACGTCGCATTCAACCGGAAGATGTGATCATCAATTGCAGCAAGTATGCGTGGTTGTTGTTGTTGTGTTCTGCTTCACTTTTGTAGTTAAATTTTCCATTGCATTTTTCACACAGAGATGCGAAAGTGCCTGAACCACCGCCTGGTCACAGTTGGAAAGAGGTTCGTTACGATAATACAGTAAGTTGCAGTTAGTTTTCAGGAAATTGGCAGCAATATTAGAATTTGTTTTCTTAGGTTACTTGGCTTGCCAGTTGGACTGAGAACATCATGGGCAGTAACAAATATGTGATGTTGAATCCGAGCTCTAAGATCAAAGTATTTGTTCTTAGATTTTATTATGTTGAATAAATTCTACTGTTGAATTCTGATTGATTTGGACAGGGTGAGAAAGATTGGGAAAAATATGAAACGGCAAGAAAATTGAAAGATGTTGTGGAAAAAATTCGAAGCGAATATCGTACCGATTGGAAATCCAAAGAAATGAAAGTTCGCCAACGTGCCGTTGCTTTGTATTTCATAGATAAAGTATGCATTTGTATGTTTGTTTGTTTGTTTTTTATTGTTGTTCATCATTTGCTTTTGCTTAGTTGGCATTGAGAGCTGGAAATGAAAAAGAAGACAACGAAACTGCCGATACAGTGGGTTGCTGTTCATTACGCTGTGAACATATTAAACTACACAAAGAGCTTGATGGGCAACAGTACGACAAGATGATGATGATGATGGGCGAAAATTTTTTCCGCCCTCTTATAATGTAATTTTGTTTTTCCTTTCTTATTTTTGAATTTAAGGAACGTCGTAGAGTTTGATTTCCTTGGAAAGGATAGTATTCGTTATTATAATCGTGTTCCGGTAGAGAGTCGGGTTTTCAAGAACCTGCGAATATTCATGGAACATAAATCTCCAGATGATGATCTTTTCGACAGACTGAATGTATGCATTTTACGCATTGGCTGATTGATTATTTACGTTGATATTCTCTCTCTCTCTCTATATATATATATATGCATTGTTGATGTGTATTGCTGTTGATTTGTGTTCTTTTTTTTATTCATTTTGCTTTTATTTATTTCAGACTGCGACATTGAACAAACATTTGCAAAATTTGATGCCTGGCTTAACTGCGAAAGTTTTTCGAACATACAATGCGTCCATTACACTACAACAACAGTTGGAATTGTTAACTAAAGGTAAAATCATACACGGATATTTGTATTGTAATTGAATATTATTATTAATATTGTTGTTGTTGTTGTTGTTGTTTTCAACAGGGGATACGAATACTGCCGAACGTTTGCTAGCATACAATCGTGCAAATCGTCAAGTTGCGATTCTGTGCAATCATCAACGATCTGTTCCAAAAACTCACGGGAAACAGATGGAAAATATTCAAAAGAAGGTATTTGAATTTTTAGATTTTTCTTTTTTTTTTGGAAATCAATATTGTATTTTTTTAAATATTATTTTCAAGATTGAAGAAAAAGAGAAACAAATCAAAGAGATGAAGAAGATGGTAAAAAGCGCCAAAGCCGAACACAACGCAAGTGGAACGGCAAAGACGAAAAAGTGAGTGGTAGTGATTTTATTTGTTGTTGTGGAAGGTTTTAATGAGAAACAGTTAAACAAACCTCAAGTAGAAGCTAATGTCATAGCAGCAGAATTATTGTTACTTGTTTGTAGAGTTTTGGAACAGAAAAAGAAGAATCTTCATCGTTCAGAAGAGCAGTTATTGAAGTTGAAAGTTCGTGCGACGGATAAGGTTTGTATTTGATTGTATAATCATGTTAGTCATGCAAAAAACAATATTTTTAATCACAATTCTATTTATTCGGCTTTTTGTAGGAAGAAAACAAAGAAATTGCACTCAGCACTTCCAAATTAAATTATCTTGATCCAAGGATATCTGTTGCTTGGTAATATAAAAAACACTTGTCTATTTTTTAAACTTTTCTCTTGAATTCATGTTCATCGTGCTTTGTTTTTTTATATAGGTGCAAAAAATGGGATGTGCCAATTGATAAGATTTACAACAGGACTCAGCGAGAAAAATTTCGTTGGGCAATCGACATGGCTGGTCCAGAGTTTATATTTTGAAAATTTTCTATATATCTATATCTATCTATCTATATATATCTATATATATGTGATTATTGACATGCCAATCCATCTACGATGCCACTGAAACCTACCACACCTGCTTTCCAATGATGTTTTGTTCTTTTGTTTTTAACTTTATTCCCTCCGTTCGCACTGTCTCGTCATGACTTTATTATCATTGCTGTTGGACGCATATTGTATTAACGGAATTATTTCTGTTTTTATTTTAATGTTTTCTTAAAACTATTTTGTAGCCGAAGCTGAAAATGAAAGAAAGATACAAGTATTAGAGACACTGGAATTTTTTCGAAGAGAAAACGTTCATTTTAGAACAACGTTGCCCGTCCGTTGTTTCTTAACGTAAATATATTTATACTTTATATATATATGTATATATAACTTTATATATATACATATAAAGTTTTTCTTTCGTCTTCTTCTTTTTTCTCTTTCATCATCTATCTATCTGGAATAAAACGGCTAGGGGATTAAAATTGTTGTTCAGCTGGAGTACACTTCAGCTGAAAATTCTCTGATTGTGGGGATCGCTATTTTTGCTATCCCAACTTCTTTATCTCTCTCTCTCTCTCTCTATCTCCTTCCTATCAGTCACATATTTTGGAGCATTACTTTTTTGTTTAATGTTTTTGCTCCTCGCGCCTAACCAAGGAAATTATTAGTGCATTTTTGCACCAATATTTACAAGAATGAATACCTTCAAATGAATGAATAAAAAATAGTTGAATGGCTACTACATGTTTGCTTATGTTATAAATGTGTGTGTGTGTGTGTGTGTGTGTGTCCAGCTCAGTGGATAGATACAGTGTCATCTGCACTGTCCAGAACTGTACACGTAACAGAAAAAGAAGAACAGCTTATTAATACAACCAGCAAACCGTAAAACTGATACTTTGCTGCTGCTCCACTGAGTCCATTAACACTGACTTCGTTATTATTACTCGCAATTCTATTAAACAGATGGTAAAAATGGTAGAAAGAACAATGCGGTAAAATGATTCACATATGCGTAGAATGATTCACCAAATTGCAAAACTGATCATTCATTGTTATTCATTTCCCAATATGATTCACAATCACAATACGAATGATGATGATTGAGCAAGGAAACAAATACAAAAAATGAAACATTAAAAATAAAATAAAATCCAGAGAAAAACTTGTAAATTTATTTGCATAATCACAATTTAAGCTGAGGGGTTACTGGTGGTGGAAATGTCGATCACTGTCTGCTCTTCGGGTCCATTTAAGTCAACGGTGCATTCTTCCGTACGGATCAACGTACTCAACGGTGGCAGTCGGTTTCGCTCAGGCAGTAAGGCGTTCACCCGGTCAGCCAAGCTGACCACTTCTTTCAACAACGAACTGACAGAGACGACTTGCATGTACAAATTTTCAATTTGTGAAAGATCACCGTTCAACCGAGAAAACTGTTTAAACTTGCTGACCGGATACGGCCTCAACTTGCTCAACATTGAATCGACCTGAAATTTTTTACATTGTTCGTTTGGAGTGGAAGGAAAAAAAAGAAGAAGAAGAAGAAGTGCTCATCACGTCTTTCATGGCCGAATTCAGGGCGGACTGCTTCAGTGAAATTTCTTCAGCATTTATTCGAAGGTGATACTGCACTTTTTGAGCTGCGCGCAACATTGGCAAACTATTCAATTTGCTTCTTGGCACATTTATGGAACTTTTCATCCCTGCTGAAGTGACGTTTCCTCTTGAAAGTGGATAAAATATTGGAATTTCCTAAAAATTATATCTCTGTTTTTTTTCTTCTCTTCAAGTAAAAGTTCATTTCATTTGAGACAAACTTTTAATTTCGTCAAAAATTCAGATTGCAACTGCTCTGGTTGTCCAGGGTTGACAACAACAACTCGACTAGTGTTCGATCGTGAATTATCCGTTCCACTTTCTTCAAAAAAAAAATAAAAAAAATAAAAAGAAATCACACTCATCCTATCATACAATACAACTTACAGCTAAAGTATATAATCAATGAACATATAATATGATTCATACTTGCTCATCCATACTTACAGTAAGAAATCACTACGACAATTACTTTAAAAATTAAACTACAACAGTCGATTATTTGGAAGCAGTGTTGTTTGTCTGTGACTGGGAACAAAAAATCTGACTTGGTTGATATACTAAATTTGAACATTTATCCGTATTTCGTTCAAAAAAATCAAACAAATCACAATAGGAAAAACTTACAGTATGAAATTTATAGATTATTTCAATAGAATATATTTTTGAATATAAAATTGTACAAAGTGATGATCAAAATGTTTAAAATTTATTCGGTTTCGGCGATAAATAGTTGTACAACTGCTTATAATAACTGAATAATTAATTTGGCATCGAGCAAGCAATATTTTACAAAACAAGAAGAACAATAAATTACAAATGTAAATAAACTGAATGTTGAAAAAATACAAAGAAAATATATTTAAGATATTCAAATAGAAATCATATATTCAAAAAAGAAAACTTACATCTAGTCAGTAATAATGTATACAATTTGAATATTTCTTATTTATATATATAGAGCATTATAAATTAAAAATTTGCAAAAGAAAAAGCTTACCTCTTAGACGCCATGGCAGCCCCGCACCGGCAGCTTTACTGTGATCATGACCCATGTTGAGTGAAAAATTTTTGACAAATTAACCACTGAAACAATTTCCAGAATGATAATACTTGTAAATTACCATCAATGGTTTACCATGTTACATGTTAATGTTTTAAACAAAAACAGAATCCTTGTCCAGTCACTGTTGAATGGTTCGACTTTTCTGCAGCGTTTCGAGATTTATTTCGATGTTGATCAAAACTGTTCAGTGCAACCGACAACTCCACTGTTAGAGATATTATCACTACAAACAGTAATATTAATTTTAAAAAAAAAGCAAAATATCAAATCAGTCATTGTGACCATTCAATGTGTGATTTTGCAGAGTTGAAATTTTGCAAAAACAAATTTTGTACAATTTTTAATCGAGCTGAACAGCCTGTCAAAAGCAAACCAAAAAACATGAGTTGATTATTTCGTAATACTTGCCAGCGTAAGGCTTGTAGAAAAAAATTGAAATATTTTTAAACTGTAATTTTATGATTTTCAAGAATTAAATGAAAGATGGATAAAGCAAAAATTTTCAGCATTTAGTAGATGTATTATCAAATCTTTGCTAACCAGCAATAGAAATTATTGAAAATTGTGTTTCCAGAAATTTGAAATATGCATATATATTAAATTGTGAGTTCAATTGACTTTGAACTGACAATGTTGTTAATTGTGTTATTAATTTTTTTTTCATTTTTAATGTATAATTGCAAGTCAGTCAGTTTTATTTGATCGTGGAATAATAATATCTGCACACATGCAAACATTATTTAGCAATGTGTTTAATGTGATTGGAACAGAACTTCCTCGTTTGTCTGGAGATGTGAGAAAAACAAGATTAAAATTTATATCACGTCAATATTTTCCACATGTGGCTGAGTTTTCAAAGGTTAGCCGAACATTAGCACAGGGATCATAAAAATTATTATCATGATCAACTGTCGACTTGGCAAGTGCACAAGACTTGGTCACGAGTGCAGCTGTTGTAAAATTTCAGTTGAAAAGTTTTCACTGATTTTTATGACATTCAAGCAGCATCTGCAATAAATAAATAAACATTTTATGGATGGATAAATTTGAAAATGTTTTGTTTTTATATTTTCCAACTTTTGCTGAATAGTTTAATTTAAAGCTGCAAAATTGAACGCGCTTGTTCTTGAACCAACAGTAAATTATATTCAATTGCTCAATTAAAGCGACAGTTGTTTGTTTCTCAGACCAAATTCCAAATTTTTAACTTCCTTGTTGTTGTTGTTTTTGTTTTTGCGCATATTATGCATAACAAATGAAAATTGATCACTGATAGTACAACTGGTTTTTGCAAAAATTTCCGTCAAAGAGAAATTTCCTCGTTAAAATTTTGACCTACACCACAGTACATAATCCGAATAACAAATCAATGATCAATACATTTCATAAAAACAATAAATAAATAAATAAATAAATAAAAATGATAAAATATCCGCCGGAGATCAAATTTCAGACATTGCAGACAGTTTTTTTAGTAGACTGGAGAGAAAAAACCCAGACAGACGCGCCGTCGATCACCAATGGGCCGGTCAACAGAAGGTCAACAGCAGACGCCGACTATTGTCCATGATGACCGTGTCAAGCCGATCCCACGGTCGATGAATAATCCTGGCGCGCGTGCGCGAACTGTCAAAAACTGTGGTGATGGTGGCGGCCTAGACGATCTTATTATAATTTTTTGAAATTGATGATGATATTTTTTAAATTTACACCACCACCACAACAACAACAACAAAAGCAAACAAACAAACAAACAAACAATGAAAATATCACATAGTTTTCACTTCTAAAGTATTTATTTCCCTTTAAAGAAAATCAGCACAAGTAAATAAGTAAACAACAACAACAACAAATCACATAAAAATTTACATTTATTTCAATTTTACTCGTGTGAAAATGAGAATATATTGTAAAAATCAAAAAAAGAAAAAGAAAAAAATCACCGAATAGAATAAGTACGGTGTTGGATCTTTGTTTTGCATACCAATCACCAAGTGTTTTTACATGGCACGTCAAAATAAAGATGAAACTATTCTCAAATGAACAAATACTACTACTACTAATAATAATAATACCACAAAAACACGCACACACACACGTTTTAGTTGTTCTTTTGGAAACAAAATTTGTTGGGATGTTGATTTGATGTTGTTTATTGTTGTTGTTGTTGTTTTCTTCAGTCACAGCACAAAGATGAATAATAAAGAAGCAAAAGCAAAAGAAATACACACGCAGAAAATACACGCAATCTTTTTGAAGTTACAGAAAAATCCGCTCATGCGACATTCTGCTGCTCATCAGAATCACTTTTATTGTCAGATTGTTGTTGTTGTTGTTGTTGTTGTCGTCCACGGTATGGTTTTTTGTCTGTTTCGGACTCGGCCAATTTTGATACCGGAAAAAAGTCTACAATTGAGAATATACATTAAATTATTATTAATATATACAATATAAACAAGAATAAGAAAAAAATAATAAATATCATCATAATTACTGTTGATGTGACTCTGCGTGCTTCCTGTTTGAATGCTCTCGTCGGTCGAGGTACTTTCACGTTGTGATGTCGAAGCGAATGTTCTGAATGCGGTACAGTAAGACTTCGGTTTTCCGGGCAATGCCGGTGCTCTTCCGTTGCCATGTTCTGTACGTTTGGACTTCTGCAGCCGGAATGCAGTACCGGGACGCCGGTAGTCGGTTTCCAATTGGCGACCACGTCGGTCGGCCGCCACTTGACTACGGTAAAATGTCGGTACCTGGTCTTCGGGGACCATTTCCCAATCGTACAGGCTGTCATCATTTTCCAGTGGTCGGTCGTACTGGAAATCAAAACCCCAGAGAATGCTCTTCTGACGTTCTTGTTCCAAAAATTTGTTCTCGAGCTCACGAGTCCAAGCGAAGCGTTGCTCGGCGGTTGTGGTCGACGGGAACAAGCATCTGCGTGCCGAGACTGGCTTCAAAACCGTGGGCAAAACGGGCACTGATCCAAAAGGCATATGCGGATTTCACTATCTACCTGCAAATAACAACACAATTCTATACATTATTCTTCAACATTTTTTCCAGCACGTTGCACGCGCGGTTGATTTTCACTGCGAATATCTCTTAAAAAAATTTCAACAATATCCACACAAAACAGTTTACAAATTGAAACCAACAAACCGCTGTTGTCAAACATGTTCAGATAAATCAGTAAGTACTGGCAAAAAGCTGCAACCAAACCACCGTCAGTGGCAATTGGAGATGGCGTGCCCTGTGCCAACTCTGATTGGTCAATCGGCACTCTTGGCTCGATGCCCAATTGCCGACGCCACCTGTCCTCAATGCGCTCAGCGTCAACAACAGCTTTTAACAGCCATGGTAAAACAAAAATCTTTATTCAACAAAATATCTGAAAAAAAAGTAAAAAACAAAAAACAAATTACAATAAACAACAACAACAACAACAACAACAACAATTCTTATCATCATCAACAGTAGTAGCAGCAATAGCAGTAGTAGTAGTAGTGGTAGTAGCAACAGTGGTGTTTCATAAACAATACAGAATGCTTTTCTTAGCTATCTGTTGTATATTTACTTGAAAAACATAATCAAAACTCGAATAATATTAAAAATAAATAAATAAATAAAACTCAACCATAATCACAAATAAAACGGCGGCAATTGCTATTTGACCCTGTACTAGAAAAATTGATACTTTTTATAATAATTATAGTATGGTCTATTGCAGCACGAGACTCTGAAATGGTCATTGCCAAAGGTAAAAGGTTTAAATTAACAAATGAAAAAAACAACTGAAGGACGTTTATTGGTAGAAATGTAGAAAAGTAAATGTACACTCGAATTGTAGCCAATCAGAACAAAACTAACGCCAACCATTGAAATGATCATACGTACAATTATATCGAAATCTTGTTTATTTCTAGATGAAATGTATTATTTTTAAAATAATATTCATTATTATTGATAATTTTATTCATATTATCAATTATGAAACACTGTCCGTGTATTGCTTTGAACTAAAATTGCAAATATTGAACATAAAAGAAAGAAGCAGATTTTGTGCCAGTATTTGTAAAACCGGTTTGCAGTTTGATTGTCAAGCAGAGTAGCGATGAAGCGCTTTAACATCGCGTCATTATTACCCTTATTGCCATTATGATTATTCATGTGAGGAAAAAATTATCCCTCTTTCTAGTAAAGATGAAACACTGTCGACCAATACAGTTTTCTAAATCCACACAAACATTTCTTGAATAATAATTTTTTTTTCTCAATTATTATTATTATTATTATCATCATTATTATTTTGTATTATTATATTCTGACAACTTTCTAAAGCCTGAAGCCAAACAGGGTGACAAAAGTGCTGTCAACGAGCGAACGAGTGTCTTACTAAAATTGTCGTCTACTGTTTGTTATGCAAACACAAAACTGTCAAGTGATAAACTGCCTGCATGAGTCAGCAGTTGTCGCTTATTCATTTATTCTTTTTTTTTGTATATATTTAATTTCAAATGCTATCAAAAATTAGTTTCTATTTCAAATTGCTAATGTTGAAGAATAAAGCAATACTTTTGTGCAGTGGATGATTTATAAATAATATTGAAAGTTTGGAAAAATTTTTTTAATTAAATTCAATTAAATAAAATAATAAATTATTCGTATTAACAATTTAAATTAAGTAAACATGAGAATGTGAATTCAAATTGAACATTTAAAAGGTTAATATGAGGAAAAATTTTTGGAAAAAATGACCTTAGATGACTTCTTTTTTGTCAGGTCAATAAATGGCAAACGGGTAGCTCTTTTGATGAAGTGTCGCTGAAGTAGTTTTTCCATTGGTAAAGAGCATGAATTTTCTTGTCACTATTGACATGACACCTTGAGGGGATTAATTTTTAACATTAGCCAAATTCCCGCCAAAAGTCTGGCACTGAATGGCTGGACTTGTACAGGTCAACGAGGTCGCCGCACGGCACTGTGGCCGCTGCTCTTCTGGAGGCGGGCCAACGGACAACGGCCAGGGTCGTTCGAGACAGCTAATTTCCACCGCTGTGTTCCATCGCGTGCGCACAGCCAATATTTATTTATACGTGACTTTTGTCTCAGCTAATCAAACAAATGTGCTAATTATTTGCAAAAAAACTTAATTTAATCATTTGTTAATGCAATTATAAATTGATATTATCTATATGTATATATTTTATTTTTTATCAAACAAAAAATGAACAATTTCTTTTGTTATACAAAAAAAAAGTACAGTATCGTATATAGTTTAGTTGTAGTTATTTTTCTTTTTTATTAAATAAATTTATTAAAAATTGTCGACCTTCAAGACACGGTGAATTCAGTTCACATTGGTTAATAATAATAATAATAATGTTAATAGCCTACATGTGAATCGTGTCCTAAAAATACTATTAAAAAAAATACAATAATGATAAAAATATATATTGATAATTGTTGGGTATTTTGAACATGATGCTAGAGAGCATTTCCTGTTTTTGTTTTCGTCTTAAATTTTATTGCTTAATTTGAAATTTTTATTTGCATAATAAATTTGCTAACTGAACGATCAAGCAAGCGATATCGTTTGCTTGAACAACTGTTTTGAAGATGCTATCTTGGACAATGCAAATCAAAGGCCGCCGATCGGTCAGGTTAATTAGCCATCGAAGCATTTTTGCTAAAAGAGAAGTTTTGTGCTTTATTTATTTATTCACATCTGCAGTTCGCTGTGCACATTATGGTGAAATTTATTTCCACATTTCAGCGCAGCACTTGTGCTTGTCACACACACAACTGTGGCGGCAAAATATCAAAGAGAGTCAGTCTTGTGGTCGATTTTCTTTGAAAGTGATAAATTATAAAAATATAAAATTTTACGATCATTCTGTAATTTTATTATTATAATTTTTCATCCAAATGATCGTTTTCAAATTTATGCTTTTTTTTGAAATGGGAAAAATTATTAAATTCAACAATAACAGCAGCAGCAGAAGCAGTAGTAGTAGTAATTTGTTTGGCGGTATTTTTGTACTGTAATTTTGACCAAATAGTTGGACAGGTGTTCACAATTTGACAGGGTCGTTTGGAAAGCGCAGCTGCTGAGAATATATGTGTTCGGTCATTTTGGCAAGATGCAAGCCGATTATAAATAGAAATAAATGAAAAAATACACTTGTTCAGAAATTGTGGTCGTTTCATGCCGACACATGGTACACCTAGCCAGCTGCTGGGTTAAAAAAAGCATTGTTTCTTTTATAATTCAACGTTGAGCAGATGAATAATTTCTAACAAATTAAAAATTAATAATTTTAATTTTAAATTCAATTTCTTTTATTGCCCATGTTATTCTGTTTTAAGGCGGGTAAACTTTTTTTCTTTACATCTGTGCAAAATGACACCGCATTGAAAGCTTAGCCGAATGAAGATATCCGTTTTGTACAAATGGAATCGCTTGACCACATATCAATAGGACGGCAGGCAATTGACCGTCGATCCGTTTCATCTAATGGACCTTTGACCGGCTAATTGCTTTATTAATCCATTGCCGGACGCCGCCGCCACAACCACGTCAAAACGCTTGTTCACCTTTCAGTCTTCTCTACGGGAGTATCATATTTTCTTGCACAATAATTATTAGCCTTGTCCCGGTGACTTCTTGTCCTTTTTTTTTTCCCTCTGCTCTATTCTTATTCTTTTTCTTCTTATCCTTTTACATCGCATGTGTACTGAAAAAAAAATATCAGTACATGAATTAGTTATTCTTTTGTTCGGCTTATCAAATGAAGAAAATTATCTTTCCACTTCAAAGCCCACCACAGTTGAACACATGAAAGTTGTTCTTTCATCCGTAACTGTATAATTAGCTTAATTTTCGAACTTGTAATTTATTTATTAGCCAACAATATTGTTATACAGTAAATTCATTTTCTCACCGTTGTAAACTTTTTTTCCACCATAATAATAATACAATTGCAATGTGCAAAAGTTGAATTTCATAAACTTATAATATTTTTATAATTTCATATTAAAAAAATAGACTATGATTAGCATTGTTTTTATCACTTTTTCAAATTATATTAATTCAGCAAAAAAAAGAAAGAATTTCCAATATTATTGTCAACAGCCGATTTGCAATATTGAAATTTGAGAATGCTCAGCACGAATGCAAACAGCTGTTTGTAAAAAAAAGAAAGGAAAGTTATACTGTATAAAAGAAAAGTTTCACAACGACAGACAGCCTTGCATTCGATAGATAGGTGAACAGGCGCCAGTTTGTCTAGCAAAAAACATCACATGATTGTTTTGATTACAAAAAAGCAAATGTGCATTTTTTGTCAAAATCAGCATTGGTAGATATTTTTTGTTTTGTTCACATTCCAATCATGCATCCAATCAGTGTTGAATACTTTTGTTTACCAGATAGAATGATCGAAAAGTAGCATGTTTGGAATGTTCAATTTCAGTGTTAACAAAAAAGAAAAAGAAAAGCTGAGAACAGAAAAATATTTCTCATAAAATTGTTTTGCAAGATGAAAATTTAACACGGAAATAATTTTATCAAAAAAAATTATAATAAATTTTCAACGTTTATTTGATCAATTTGCAACATTTCGCTTGTTCATATGCGAAACGTTTATTTATCGCTTTCGAAATAGCAATGCAAATTATTAAACGAATTTAAAACATATTTCAAATTTCAACTTTTCATATGACCATTTTTGCTTTTGCTTTTTCAATTAATCAGAAAAGCTTTGTTTTCATATTAGGATGAGAATTTTATCTGCACAAATTATTTATTTTGTGTAAGTTGATTGATTGATATTTGTACAACTTTGTCAAAGATTTGCAAAGATTAACAAATTGCTATCTATTTCATGTTCTATAATCCACGCTATCAGGGCTTGCATGTTTGTACAACGCAGGCATGATGATAAACGTCGACGAAAGTCATTTTTGCCCGATTGGATGAAAACACATTCAGCTAACCAAATTAGCCACTTTTTCCCTTCTTTTACAAACTGATCAACTTCATCAAATCGCAAAAACCATGCACACAGACAATCAACCATAAAATCTTGCAAATGTTTTGCAATTGCAATTTTCAATTTTCTTCTTACTGATTTTTTTTTGTTGCTTTCATTCTAACACTGCTTATCAAAACTTAGAAACATTCAATATTGATCTGAAATAATAATTGTAATTTTATTTCACGCAAAAATAAGCAAATCTGTTATATTTATTCAATGAACACACCGATCTGACGGCAATGTTCAATGGTAAAATCAATGTTTGACCCTGATATGTATATGTGCACCATATGCGCGATTTATCAACTGAATTTCCATTCCCACTTGATTCAATAACATCAAATTTCCTCCTGCACGCTACTCTCACTTGCATATTGATTTTTGTTTTTGCAAAAAAAAAACTGATTTTTTTTATTTGAAATTTTAAATAAATTTACAATTTTTTTTTAATAAACCATTTGTAGCAATTATTATTAACATCCTTGTTTGAACAGTGAAAGATAACGGAAGCAAATCAGACCTCAAAACAAACAAACATAAACCGCAGATCTATGTCGTAAGTTGTAGATTAGTCAACTGCGATTAAATTGCACTATTTAATATTATTCAATCACTTGTTCTCAATTTTTTTTTAAATTAAATGCCAACTCTTATGATACGCAACTTGCTATGCAAAAGTTATTAAATGATAAAAGTACATTGCCGTTAATAAAATGCGCAATATAATATATTATAAGTATATATATATAATATAACTTGATAATATTAACGTGATTATTAACATGGGTTGAAAATTTTGCTTTATTTTACTAAATTGTCATTCTTAAGTTGACAAACTTTGAACTTGAAAATTAACGGCATACTGTATTGCGTGTTGTCTAAAAGCAGTTTTGAAACTGTAATAGTGCAGGTTGCGGCTGTTTGATTTTGTTTCTTATTATTGTCGTGTTTATTAACAGTTTAAATACATTTTTTAGAGGTCATTTTGTTATTGTTATTATTTTCATTACATATGCCATCCAATGTTTTGTATAAATCTTTATCGCGCTGTGCTGATGAAAATGATTTTGAAATGTCCTTGTGTTTTATACTTTTTCAAATATGCCATCGCATTAAGCTCTTTTTTAATATAACTTTTTCATAATTAGCTATAGAATTGAAATAATTATTCGCTTTAATGTTACTGATGTTGAAAGTTTTATAAACTGTAATGCTGTTCAATTTTTAGAATAACAACATTATTCAAAATGGTAGAAGAATTACGTATAAGCGTAGAAACGTTGACTTCAATGGTTCCGGCGCGATGTCATCGTGACAATGATGTTCGTATAAACAGTTTGCAGTTTTCCCCAGACGGTTTCAGTTTGTTAGTTGGATCCGACGATGATACCATTCGCATTTACGATGCTTCGTCTGGAATGTAATTTTAATTTATATTATTATGGAAGTTCAAATTTTAATTTTTTTTGATTATTTCTTATATTTATTTATTTGAAAATATACTTTAAAAAGATTTTTGTATATTTCAGATGTAATTGGCGTGTTCGTTCTGATTACGGTGTTGATAATGTTGTTTTCACTCATTCCGATGCTTGCTGTCTTCACACCTCAACAACTCACGATGGTTGGTATTTATTAAATTTACCATGATAAAATCGATTTCAAGATTTTTTTTGTATTCATTAGATTCTGTTCGTTACTTATGTTTGCCGCATAACAAATACATTAGATTTTTCACCGCTCACACTAAAAGGTCAGCTTGATGATAATTTATTTTCATTTATTTGTGTATTGTTGTTTATTATTAATAAGGCGAATAATTTTAGAGTTGTTGGCGTTAATTTGTCACCTGTTGATGATATGTTTCTTTCCTGGGGTTTAGACAGAACTCTTTTTCTGTGGGATTTGCGAATTCCAGATCCAGTGGTATATTTCTTTATTGTTTTTTTGAAACAGTTTTACTGAAAGTAATAACCATTAAAAAAAAATATTTTTTAGGGGTGTGCTCATTTAGCTTGTCGGCCACTGGCAAGTTTTGATCCTGAAGGTATTATTTTTGCTGTTGGTATAAATTCGGAAGTTGTTAATTTGTACGATCTTCGAGCGTACGATAAGGTATGAAATTTTATTGTAAAATGTTAGAATACAGTTATGCTTTGAAAGTTTTGAATAATCGTAATTTTTAAGTGTCATTTAATAATGTATTTTATTTTCAAACAAATAGGTAGAATTTATTAAAATGTAAAGGTTTGTTTCACAGTGGTATACTAATTTTTGAGATTATTTTTACTGTGAATATGTATTTTTGTTTTTTTCTTTTAACAGGGTCCTTTCAATCGTTTCTTTTTTACGAAAGATACATCTTGCGATTGGACACACATGGATTTTTCACCAGATGGAAGGCATATATTAATATCAACAAATGGTACTGTAATAAGAAAGATAGACTCATTTTCTGGTTTGTTGTTGCAGACACTAGAGGTATGTATGATTTTATTTTTTTAATGATTGTTACATTTAATAAAATCAAAAAAAAATTACAAAAGTATTATTATTTATTTTTGGTATTGCATTATTTATGTTTATCAGTTAATGTATTTGTGCTACAAAACAAAAAATTACATCAAGTAATTTTATGTAAAATTGAAAGCTTTCTTATATGTTGATTTTGTTTTTACATTTCAGGGTAGAATGAATGGTAGAGGAATACCAATTGAGGCACAGTTTACACCAGATGGACGATATGTTTTTTCAGGTATTACATTTTTTGAAAGATGAAAATAATAATAATAATAATGAATGGCGATGGATTGTTTTTCAGGTTCTTCAGATGGAAGTATTTGTTTCTGGAATAGTTCAGATGGCGAGATGGTGTTAAGCTTAGAAGGATCGCATTCTAGTGTTTCCCAGTTTACCGAATTCAATCCTAGGTATTTAATGATGGCATCGGCATGCACTAGTTTGGTAGGCATTTTTAAAATTGTGCACGGTAGCGAGCGCACATTATTATATCGTTAATTATATTTTTTTTTTATTTTTTAGAATCTCTGGATACCTTCCGACGCATTTAATAATTCTTTTAACATTTCAAAGAGTGAAGATACGTCAGCAAATGCATGAATTTATTCAGAAAATAACGTAGATACACAATTTTATGCTTGGGCAAGAAGTTCGTTTAAATTTATATTTAATATTATCCAAATGATGATGTGCATAAGAAATTTATTCATGATGCTGCTATTCATCATAACCTTCTTCCATTGTGCTTGCGTCTGTTGTCATCCTGAGAGTCTAACAAGAAGTGCTTTCTGTTTTTGTTGAAAAGTAAGTAAATTATCAAACAAAATTCCCACAGTGACAATTCACAGCGGTTTGTAGTGCTGTTCCTGTTGTCTCCTGGTGAAATACCAAAGCAACGAACAGCCGAAAACTGTAATTGCTATGACAGGAATTAGAAAAAGTTGCACTTGGAATCGACCCTGAATATAACAAAATATTGAAAATAAAACGTGAACAAAATTATTTAATAATAATAATAATAATAATAGTAACCCTTTTCAAACATTTGTAGCCGTGCATATTTTCGTTGCAGGTGCATCGCATCATTGCAGGGCCGTTTGGGACGCAGTGGCTTTTCTCTGTGCATGCGACTGCAAAGTAATAAAGGTGAAATTGAAATAATTCTTTTTTTTTTAAGTAATGCAAGATTAAGCAAAATATTTATTTCTCTGCATAACGTACAATTTTCATGCTTGCACCAGTCTACTTGACCGATACATCTATTTGCTTCAACATTTTCCCAAGCATCTCTTCCACCGGGACATTTCGTAGAATTTGGCAAAATGCTAAAAACATGTAAATTATAATATAATCCATTACTACAACTTCAACATTAATAAGCAACTTGATTGATCACACTTACAGGTAGTTCAGACGTGTCATACCCATCCAAAAGTTCGCAGAGACGCAGTCAGGAGCAATTGGATTACCCGAAAGATCCCTAAATATAATTTTCAATTTCTTTTTTGCTTTTCTTTCGTAGTAATTTCAGAAATAATGAAATTTAGAAAACAACTACTAACATCATTTCAATGTTGGAGCGATTTAAATGAGTTTTTTCGTCTTCAAACATGTTGCTGTTCAAACAAGATAAATTGCATTGTCTCAAATTCAAGCTAAATACAAAGAAGAAGAAGAAGAAGAACCATAACAATAAATGATAATGATACTCATGGAAGCTTACATGATTACAGTGCCATTGTTTAATGCGCAACAGTTGGCTTCATCCGTTAACCAATGACCATCTCGTTTAATGCAGTACTGTTGCAGCTCTGGCGTCAATCTCGGCTTACCACATTTTTTCTGACATACAGATTCCGAAGCAGTTGCCTAAAAAGGTACTTTTAAAATTTAGCATTCAAAGTTCAGCTTTTTACCGTTATTATAAAGAAAAATGTTATCCAAAACATATTATTCCGTGACAACTGGAAAAGATGGACAGACAATTGATAACGCAAAATTATTGTGCAAAAGGGTAAGATATGACAGACTTTGAACTAACTGTCTTTCTTTTTATATATCTCTTTCTCACTATGAATGACAATCAACACTTAGCATACTGGTTTATTCATTCATACACATACGTATGTATGTGTCATGATGGCTTTGGCGCTATACCATACCTGATCGATCATATTCAACATATAATAATAGTAATAAGAATAAGAATTGAATGAATAGCTGAATGGAATGAATCACTGGTCACAAACAGCAAATTATCAAACTAGATGTCGAATGACAAGTCGTCATCACATACAGAGATAGTTAGTGAAAAGCGTAAAGCTGAGCAACAATGAACTTCTTCGCTATGGCGTAGACAATGAAGACGAAAACAATTTCAACCAATACTAACTAACTAACTAACTAACAACTGTTTTTCTACTAATTCTACGGTAAGTAAAATTTGTTTTATCAAACTAGCTATATATATATATATAGAGAGAGAGAGAGAGGAAAAAGAATTCTTTTACAAAAAAGAAAAAAACAATTAGCTTGGATATTTGTCACGCGTACAAACCACATCTGTACACTTTGGCCGACAAAAATGAATGCAAGATGAAAACAAGAGGCTTCGGCGATCCGAGTAAATCCAATTCCTGAAGAAAAAGGCAAATTTGAAATTATTATATAATAAAATGATCATTGAAATTTCAAGCAAGTGAGTAGTGTATAACTTGTTCGCCTAGTTCGCCACCAAAATCGATCCAAAAGAAACGCTGACCGTCGTCTCCGGTCGATCGAATCGTCTCGTAGGGTTGTTTCCATAAAACAGGAGGCTGACTGGCAGCGGATGTACCTCCACCGCCGCCGCCGCCGTCCAAACCGCTCGAACTGGCCGAAAGCAGTGTTATACCGTCATCGCAGTGTAAAATTACCTGACAATCATTATTTCGCCAAACACAAGCTGAAAGTACAATTGTTGAAACAGTTTCAAAGAAATTTACAAAATATTTTTTGACAAACTGACGACAAGATATTTCTCTGATCAATGTGCATGCTTCGTAAGTGGTGTGGACAATTGTTTTCACCCAACTTGCCAAATCTCGATGCGTTTGCAACTGCAATGTGCAAGTAACAGTGAAATGAAGTAAAATAATAATTATGCGATTATAAAACAAAAGTCATTACTCTGAAAATGTGAGTCTCTACTCCCTGTTTTGTACCAGTGCGTGTTGTGAACGATATTATATCTGTCAATCCAGAGATCACTGGATTACTTCTGGATGTGGTGTGCACTAATCTACAAATTAATAATATAACACAACAATGATGCAGATAAGTGAATGAGACGATGAGACAAACCTGGTCGCAATCAGTGGACATGAACCGTACGGATTTGCCCAATCAGCTTTCGAAGGAGGACAGTGATCGTAAAATAGCAAATCATGCTGACTGACGGCCGCGAATATTGGACTCCACTGTTCCGTTCCATCGCTGTTCTGCGTCTGCACATCGAAACATCATTGAAGAAGTGTGTGGTGGCTGATTTTTTGAATAGCAAAATATGGAAAATTATCATATTTTCATACTTTCTCGCACAACCATCCCATCAGTTTCACTTCTGGAACACCTCCTAACATGAGATTCACTTCGGCATTTGCCTGCGTCATAAGGGATTCCATACAAGAATTGATGGAAAGAAACCATGCAGATGCTTCTTGTGTATTTGAGCATCTAATAATAATAATAATAATAATAATAAATCGGAGTGAAATTTCTTTCTTTTTCTTTTTTAAATTTACCTCAGTGTTATGAAATTTCGTCGACTTGGAGAGCCAATTTCAATCAATCGCTGTTCTGGATCCGGATGTGCTAAACTGCCACGTATCAAATAGCACATTTTCAACAAGATGATCTGAAATGAAAATTGATGTGTATTCAACATTATAACAAATAAAGATGGACAAATTTTTTGCTTCACTTTAATATCAGAACGTGCGCGACTTTTCAAAGTTGATCTGCTAGTTAGTGCATCGTCATCCCAAACAATTTCTTGAAGTACATTGCGCTTGCAAAAGTACGGCATCACTTCTCGAATATATTTCACTGTATATTTTGAAGAAAAAATAATAATTTATTATTTCCAGCTAACAAATAAGGAAATAGTATTTGAAATTCACCTTCTAAATCTACAATTTTTCCGGCTCGCTTCAGAACACGCACCGCTTCATCATGTGTTGCTTCACGAAGTGATTCACCGTTAACCTGTTGAATAAGAATAAAAGAAGAATTTCAAAAAAATAAAATACATATATACATTCATTTATTTATATAACACACCGACAATATAGCATCGCCAACGTAAAGCTGCCTGGTCGCGTCGGCGGCCATGCCTTTGAAAATTTTGCTAATCAATATTGGCATTTTATTCTCACGTCCGCCTTTGATGCTTATTCCCAAACCGCTGTTGTCGGATTTCAAAATTCGAACAGTACGCTTTTCATTGACCAGCTTATCTGGAGCCGAGATTGCTGTATCACTGTCGTCACCATTTTCACCGCACGTTTGATCTATGGTCAATACTAAAGCAGTTTCATCCAACGTGGCCGATATACGGTGCCATTGTTGCTGACAGAATAATTCCAAATAGCTCGAACGAGTCAATGATACCATCTCTTTCTTAATAGAAATTTATTTTTTAAAAATGTAAAAGCTTTTGTTTCAAACATAAATTTTCAATTATTGTATTATTAGGAGGAAAATATTAATGTAGAATAATGACTGCGCGAAAACATCTCACAATCATATATTATATTAAAGAGTATGATAAACAACATGTATATATATATATAGAGGTTGTTTTTCTGCATGCAGGAATTTTGATACACTGCCACTGAAAAGAACAAGTTAGTTTTATTATTTATTAAATGCAATAATTTGAACCTAATCAATAAAATAAAATATTTTTCTTCCAATGTTGGACATGTGCGTTCATTAATTTCAATTTTATTGGTGTAAAAACTAATTAAAGTTTGCAGAGAATCCGGTTTCGAGTATTTATTTGCAATTAAGTTGTAATGAACTGCTCTTAAGAAGAAAATGCCATTGATCTGCAATATTTGGCAATTGGGCCTTGCATTAGAAATAATTGAACAAAGCCAAATCTTGCGGAAGAAGAAGCTTTGATAATAAAACTATTTGATAAATGAAATCCATTAGGTGAAGTTTACGGGAAACTTGAAATTAAATAAAGTGACATTTATTTAATCGATAAAATTTAACTGTTTCTCAGTTATTGTTTGAAAAAAATTAATTTTTAATCAACTAATATATACATATATATCGTTGAATATGATGATTCACATATTTTATCCTTGGACCACGCATCCAGATTACAGTGCAAAAATGTAAAGCTTTTACTTTTTTTTATTTCAACTTCAATTCCAATTTAAATAATAATAATAATAATAATAATAATAATATGAGAATCATGTTAAAACTAATTAGAAATTCTTATAAATTTGCAATAACAAATTACCGCATGTCAGCTGTCAGCTGACCAATTCTTGCCAAAGAAAACAAGCACACTGAAGATGAAGTTCTGCAATTTCTCAAATCGTGCAATTCTTTAAAAGTAAATTTCAAAATAAAGTTATTCCAAAAGCAGGCTAAAATGTTAATAAAAGTGCAATTTCAAAGATTTGCAATGCATAGCTGCAAAAATGATCCAAATAAACAAAAGAAATAGAAAAAATGCAATTTCTAACCTAAATCTTCAGTTGTATGGCATCGGTTTTGAAAATCATTTGCAAATAACCATTAAACGGAATTTTTTTCATAAATAATAAATTAATTGTATTATCAGTTTGCGCTGACAGTGCTGCATGGTAAATCAAGGGGAAAATTTGAGATTTAATGATTAAATTACAGTAACCGTATACTATAAACAGAAACTGCAAAAGGTTCTTTAAATATCAAAAACAAAGAAATAATAAGCTTTTGTTTTAAATTATTTTTATTAAGAATTATATTTAGAATTATAAAATAAATAATACAGAATAAAGTTATGTATTTTACTTTTAAATAACATGACTTACTTTTTTGCTTGATAAGATGCAGTAGAAATGGTTGGTTTATTTTGAAAAATAAAATAGAATAATCTCAAAGTAGTAATAAAATAAAATAAAATTATATTAAAGTAATTTGAAACGTTTAAGTTGATTGTAAATAAATTCAGATTAGTGTAAAAATCGACATTTGGAATTATATCTATTTTGATTTTCACCGCATTCGCCGCTTAACGTCAAAATTCTGCACGCTGGTGTTTTACGTCTTGTTCTCACGTGCTGACGTGTGTAGCGCACTTTTTGAATTTGAGATTGTTTTGAAAATATAAAATTTTTGCAAAATTTCACAAAGAATATATTTATGCATTTTTCATGCGCTATACATTGTAGTTGACAATCAGTCAAGCCAAATTTTAATTTAACTAAGTTGGTGAAAAAAAATTTTATACAAATATTTGTCTGCATATGTTTAGCAGAAAGCTAAAAATAACGGGAGAAAAGTTCTAACGATTGACTTGGCTTGTTGCCAACTATTCAAACAGGGTCACGTGAATACGACCCACGTGCCGCAGATGCCATACTATTGACAAGATCAATGCTACTTCGTAGGATAATAAAATAAACATCTATTTAAACCGTATAAAATATGAATAATATAAATTCATAACAAATGGACAAGTTATGATTGGAAATAAACAATTTTTCAAGAACCAAGTTTTGAACTGGAAATGTTTCTTATCTTTTCATCTGTGATCCAGTTTGAAAATTGCATTAGTATTATTCATTTCTGTGGACAATTTTTTGCAAAGAATCAATCTTAATTCTTTTCCTTTTTGATTAAATCAACTGAATTAATTATCTGGTAAATAAAATTTGAATAAAAAAGCAAAACAATAGCTCAACCTATTAACAATTTTGTTCCATGATAATTTTATCTTTTGTTTGACTAATTAAAACAAAAAATAAAAATTTATAAATATTCAGTAATTAATAATTTTCTACAATTTATACTTTTCATAATTATAATCAATTCAGAATGTGGTGTTTTTTGAAATATAGACAAAATAATGTGGTAATAATAATGCCTTTAAACTTTGCCGCTAATAATAGTAAACGTTATAAATCAAAATGAACAAGAATTGATAGAAAATATAATAATTAATATTAACAAAAATTTCCATTTAATCATATTTGAAGTTTTAAAATTTTCCAATACATGCTACTATTTGCTTGTTGATCTGTTTTATTTTTTCTTTGAACTTGCATTTATTCAGGATTACGGTATTTCTTTATCTCTCGTTTTTGTTGTGGTATTTCTGTAGCGATGTCGACTTCAAATGAGTTTGATGATGAAGACGATGCTGCCGAACTGAAATTTACCAGCGACATTAAAGACTGTGAAACGCTTCTCATTTCTGAAGTTTATTTGATTTTGCAAAAGCGTCGTCAGGAGATGGATGAACAGGAGATTTTCGTTCAGCCAAACGAAAATTTTATGCGCTGTTATGAATATGTACAAGCTTTTGCTCGATTTCGAAGTCAGGAGAGTGTGCGTGATCTTCGGGCACTTTTGGAACACAAGAACTTTCACAGATTCGAAGTGGCTCAGCTTGGCAGTCTTTGTCCAGAATCGGCTGAAGAAGCGAAGTCTTTTATACCTTCATTGCACTCGAAAATTGATGACAGCGATTTGGAATTTTTATTGAGAGAGGTGAATTTGAAGAAAACGTTCCAATAATTTTATTATAATAATCTTGAATTTCCGTTAAATGACATTTTCTTTTACAAATTCTATTTCGACTCTAGACAACCTATTTTTTAAACATCTACTTTAGCAATATGAATTTTTGTTGATAAAGAGATCATTTTATTTGGTTTGCATTTTATTACACTTGAACAGTGGTGATATTCGTTTCACAGCATATGAAAAACATTAATCTCATTCTGATAGTATCTTTGTGATTGGCAATTTTTTTTATTAAATTTCAATAAAATTCAAAGATTCAGCTTTTGCTTATGCAGATTATGCAGTTATCAAATTGTAATTTTGTTAATTTGCAACTCAAACAGCATTGTCTGTATATGTTTAACTTGAAGCTATTTTTTACTTTATAAATGCAGAAATATTTCTTTATCTTTTTTTCGCAATTCAGTTAAGTCCGCACTTCAGTTGACACTGTGCAGTAAACAAAAGAAAAAAGGAATTCCATTGAAGTTATATAAATAATTCAAAATTAAATATATGGTAATTTCTAATTGCTGTGTAATCAAATAAAAAGGTGGAAATGTTGCAATTTTTAATTTAGATTGCTATCTTCAAATTGTTTATCGGTCTTTTTGCACTCATTTAAATAGGGACTGTATTCAATTGATTTATGTATTAAAGAAAGTTTTTCATAAGTCATACATTCATTCATTTTGTCGAACGATTGCTTTTTTGGGTATTTTAATAGCAATACTAACAATATATGCAGTATAAGGGTCTCACTAACCGTTTCACGAGATTAACTGCATCTATTGGTGCTTCCGGGCTTCATCGTCTGTCAACATAGATTTCTCCTGCCAGAGGGTAGCACGTCAGTGCATCGCAGCACCAAAATATTTTTATACTGAGGTTATATTTTTATCTAAAAACTACAGTATGAGCCACTGTTATTCTGATTTTCTGGTAATCTTATCCAGGTATTCTTCTAGCCGGAAATACACCCAATAATTTTGCGTATTCGTGCGTATAAAAGGCGATGGAGCAAAGATGAGGCGCCGCAGGTTGATTGAGTAGAACGTCTCAGAATCGACGAGGCGTTGATTTTTCACCTCTAACAGCAAGGAGTTTCCACATAGGATGTCGGCACTGAGCAACGGTTGCGCAGAATTCGGCAACAGTGAATTTCCAATTGAAGTGGCGTTGACGGAAGTCAAGTGATTGTGTGGGAGTGTCATACGTCTTTATTGTGCTGTTGTATGATGTGAGTGGTGGGTGAGCTGGTAATTCACTTTGTATTTTGATGCCACTGGGAGGAACGACACTAAACTTTGCCCCAGTGTCGAGCAAGAATCAAGAGCCAGAAATGCGATCCTAGTTGTGTTGAAAATTCAGTTTATCAGTGTAGCGATGAGGGCGGTGTTTGCTTGCCGATGGAGAGCCGCTTTCGTCGATACTGGTGGCTGTCGTGAACGTTTAATGGATAATAACAAAGCGGCCAGCAATTGAAGCCCTTAGGGTACTAATTCTGCCAGTAGAAGCACCAGGTGGTGATGTTGACTTTGCCGGGTTTTCGTACAGACCGTGGAATGAGTTGGCGGGTCTTCAACGGATTGATTTTGGCCAAGTCTTGTAGCTTCGATTGCCAAAGTGTGTCCACGTGAGATGTCAACTGTCAGGGGTTGTTGAAACTGGCGTTCCATAGCAGCAGACGGATGTCGGTCATCATTTGCTCCAGGAATATTTGTCAGAATCAGAAACAAGATTCATGCCTATCCATTTCACATAGTCAGCATTTCACTCATTAGCTGGGACGGTGTGCGATCACTAAATCCATATATACGCATCGTTCGCTTTCGCTGGGGCGAAAACGCTTCGTCAGAAGTGCCTTTATGCTTTTGTACTTATCTGTAGCAGGCAGATGACGAAGGAAATCAGTGATTGAGCACGCAGTGTCCTGATGCAATGCGCTGACGACGTAGTAATACATGTTCGTGTCGGTAGAAATTTGGTAGATGTAAAGCTGCGCATCAACTTGCTCGAATCACGCATGGGGTTGCGATAAAAAGTGCATTCTCGCTATGGAAATTCGAGACGTCCCTAGAGGGCATGGGAGGCTCGCAAAATATCGTTCAGAACAACCGGGTCACCAGCATAGCGTCTCGCTAGATTATTTACTTGTAGCACAAAAATTACTGTATATATTAGTCGTTGTTATTCTGATTTTCAAGTTCAAATTCACTGGACCTACTGACCTGGTCGGCCCGTATAATCCGCTACACAGCATTAATGAGTATGAATAGAAAGTCATTTTGTTAACATTTACCAAGGAAGTTTCAACGTTTCTGGCAAAGAAAGTTTGTTTTCCAAATAACATTTGTTCCTGGTTGTTATTTATACACTACAGCATTCTTAAAATTTCTAAATTTTATAAATGTAACTTTTATGATTGTTTACACTTCTAAGATAAGAATTGTTCAAAATAATGAGTTGGGAATTTAATTTTTATACAATAATGCATGTTCTTGAACTGTAAATATCAAATTTGCTGACCAGTGGTTTTACCAAATTTCTGATCAAATTATCGATTAGATATTGTTGAAAATTTATGCACCCCTATTACGGATATTATTGTTTTTAGTAATCCAGAATGCAATTAGTAATTGGTTCCACTTTTCCGGTAACATGCCATGCGTCTAACTGCTATTATAGGGGAATATCTGAAAAGTTTGGAAAGAATGCTATGCACGTATGCATTGATTTACCATCAATTGTTTTGATTTATTTATTTTTATTTCATATGCAATTAATTGTTATCAGCAAATACTACATTTAGAGCTTATTTTGATGAGCGGGATTCTAGCTGTGTTCCATAACGAAAATCAATTCAAATAGCTACAGGTATGGTATCAAGCAGACACTAATTCAGTAATAAAAATGATGAACAGCATGGCGTATCATGAAATGATTGTTTTTTAAACAAAGCAGAGATATGCTAGGCATACATTAAAACAATAAAGTATTAAGCAATGTTTAAGTGAAATTACTTTCGAAATTGGTTTTAATTGAGCATGATAAAAAGATTAATAGAAACTTCGTATACTGAATGTTTTGCTTGCTTTTCGCGTAGTTCTGAAACAATTTACATTGTATTTATCAAAATGGACCTACCTAAAATTTGAAAATTTTGAAAAAAGGTTTTTCGCCGTTTTTGGCAAAACAGAAATGCCTATAATAGCCCACGAAATTTCGAAATTTTCGAAAAAAATTGTTTTCTTTGAAAATGACTTAAATCGACATGAACTGATCAGTGTCGGTTAGAGAACTACTACAAACGTATCCATACGGTTCTTGCATGAGTATTTCTCGAGATTTTCGGGAAAAAGCGGGCAGCATTCCTTTGTATTAAGATAGGCAATGCGCCATCATTAGAGCCCTTTTATGCCACAACTACTGGACACTTTCTGCAGTTATAAACTTGAGCAGATCTGCATAATATTGATAGTAAAAGTGCTTGTAATCCGTGGTCATCCAACTGTTTGGGTCACAGAGACAGAGATAAGCCAATGGCGAGAAATGTAGACAACATCATGGGCAAAGGAAAAGAAAGGTGAATTTGTTTTAAGCGTTCAAGACAACTTCAGACGCTTACTGAACAATGTTGTATAATTATTTTGTGTAAGATTGTGTGTCATTTTACAGTTGTTCTGTGCAATTATTCTCTTATGCTATTTGACTCAATAAATGCTTTATATCATACGCTAATGCTATTGACGGGAGAAAGAGCAAGAAATTTATTCGATCACTAATTTAATTATTTCTCTAAAAGACAGTAACGGTAGTTGTTGAACATCTGCTTTAAATTAAATGCATTTTATTTAGGTTTCATTTTCCTCATACAGTAAATAAAAGAATAATTAATAAATTTTGGTAAATAGAAAAGCATTTTTTGAATTTATTCATCGTCCCATACTGTTCATGAATTAATACTTGAAAATCCAAGTGGATACTGTAATATTGTTTTTCTTCTAGCTTTTCATTTAAATGTTTGTACCCTCAACGTATAGGGTATTGTTTAATAAATTTTCCATTGATAACAGTACGATTTCAAAATTGATTTCACTGCGTTTCGTGCTCTGCTTTACTGCTACTGGAAACGTCGTTGTTGAGGTTGCATCACGCAGTGTTATATGGCTCTCTACTCAATTGATAATCTACCATACTAATTTCTGAACTTTTGGAATTTTAATTCAAAACTGATCAAAGCTACGGTTGTGCCGTCAGCTTTCGGTCGTTTTCATTAATGTTCGCAACGGTTGCTGAAATGCAATGCAGTCTGAATCTTTTCCAGTGCCCAATGTACAGCAAGCACAATATTATTTTAATATAAATGAAATAAGAGTGAGTTTTGCAAGCATGGTACACCTGCAATAAGTTGAAATGATGAGGCAACATGAATGACAGGCTATCCTGCAATCACGAGCACATTTGCACAAGAGAGAAGCAAATAAAGGCGCATCGAACCAGTGATCTGAAAACAAGAACGACCGTGAATTACGTTTTTTTCAATATTGCCATCAAGTAAGCTCTTTTTTGTTCATTTTTACGTTTTTCTTAATTTTTACAATACGAAACTTAATTTATTGTTGATTAGCTTTTTCTGCACATTTGCAATATGGTTCTTTTTATAGT